>JAMZAV010007380.1:0-43440 GCA_024449915.1 Sweltsa coloradensis | reverse complement strand
AAGGGAAGGCACCAATTCATTTAAAGACAGACAATTCTGGATGATAAATGTAGAAAGTGCCACTTGACCAATGAGACCATAGATCAGTAATATCGGGATTAAACTTCTAGCCCAGTCAGACTTTTTGCACAGACATAATCAAGTTGCCAACATAATTCACCAACATCTGGCCCAAAGTTTTTCGTTACTGGAGAACATCGTACCGTTCCCAAATACTACAAGTCCCAAACCTGAAAAAGTATTAGAAATTGTGTTTGGGAAAATAATAATAATAGGCCTGTTTATAATTTTAACGATAAATCAAAAAGGCAAACTTTATTATTGATGTAGCAATTCCACTAAGTCAAAATTTTGAAACAACGTGGGACGAAAAGTTAGCCGTACTTTGACTTAGGACAAGAATATAAAAATGTGGAAACAGATCAAGTCACTACAAAAACCAATTATTGTGTCAGCCACGGCAGTTATACCACAAAACCCAAACACAATATTTTTACACCAACTGGACTTTAAACAAGAATTTATTCATCAAAATGCAGAAAGCGGTTATAATTTGTACATGCCATATAGTCCGAAAATTCCTAAATGACAATGTTTTATAAAACCTTTTTATGTTGTATATTCTGTAAAGATTAAGATTAGTTTTTGATTTGAATTTTTATGTTGAATATTGTATAGATTTTAGATTAGTTTTGTATATGAATGATTTTGTTATTATTATAGGCACATGTATTGCTTGACATAGTCCGCAATACATTGCATTTACTTGTCCCGGGTTTGTACCGAGATGTGGAAACATGTGAAAAAAAAAATAATAATAATAATAATAATAATAATAATAATAATAATAAAAATAATAATAATAATAATAATAATAATAATAAAATAATAATAATAATAATTGAGAACACCGAAAAACACTAAGGGGGAAAGATATCAAAATTTAAGTCAAGAAATAACAAGAATTTGGAAAAATGAAAACTGTTACTGTCGTGCCTATATGATCTCAGCCATGGAGTCATACCATCTTCCCTCTCTCCCAGCCTACAATGCCTGGGCCTGTCCGAAAATCTCTACATCAGCATGCAGAAAGCAGTCATCCTTCAAACGTGCCACATAGTCAGAAGTTTTTGCAGTAATCAAACTCCCCTCTCTCTTCTCTCTCTTTCCCCTCTCTCTCTCTCTCTCTCTCTTAAGATTTTGCCATACCATTGCTTGTTTTATAGATAGAAACTTTTATTTATTTTGTTATCTCATTCTCACTCATCTTTATTATTATTTTGTTAATTTGATTAATTTGTCTACAATACTATGTGTACTATACTTATGTTTTCACGCTGTTATAATGTTAACTTTTGTTGGGCTTGGGCTCACCCCGCCTTGGGGTATACTAGGACGAAAATGTACCTTAGATTGTTTGAAAATAAAAAACCCTATAATAATAAAATAATAATAATAATAATATATAGTAATAATTATAAAAATAATATAAGGGACGGCCCCAACTGATCCAATCCAACTGACCCAAAAACCCAAGTGATCCAAAATAAATTTGAAAAATAATTAATTCCCAATGTCCAAAGCCCAAGTAATCCAAATGCACCGAAACCAGGTTTGGTCACTTGGGTTAATTTTTATTATTATTATTATTATTATTATTATTATTTTGGGTGGTGCCAGTGACCAAATTCCAACTGATCCAAATCCCAAGGGATCAAAATAATCGTCAAAAAATTTCGAATTAATATTATAAAAATTAGTCGTGTTTTTGCCCAACTGATCCTTTACCCAACTGATAAAATGTAAATAATCATCGAAATATTAATTTCTAAATTTATTAATTCCTTTTTTGGATCAGTTGGGTTTGTTTGGAAATAATAAAATAATAATATAAATATTACGGTGACGTCAAAAACAACCCAACTGATCCAAATGCGCGCGCGCCGGCGAGCAACGGCTGTACACTAGCGCGCGCAATGTGGAAATGCGGGCTAGGGATCAAGATGACTTCATCATTCATACTTGGACATTTAGTAAGTGTGAGTACATCATATCGAACAAAAAAAACTACGGGGATTCCGAAATCTACTCCAAGGTTTTTGGTAAAAGATTTATCTAACGTTTTACAATGTAAAATTAAAAATAAGGTTTCCCTTGAATATTGACATTAAAATTCGTAATCTATTTCGTAAAATTAAAAAAAAAAAACTTTTTCAATCTTTAGCGCTTGCTTGCTTTTACGGATTGAATTGTTCGGGGAAGGTCTGAGACTTTTTTTGCAACCACGATGCACATTATCATAATTATTAAATTCAACCAAGTAATTTCGGTTTCATTAGAGATGGCGGAAATAAAAAAACTTAGCTGTTGTAGCACAATGTATCATTAACGCTCATCCATCAACGTACTGAAAATGGGATTTGCGAAGGTCCAAGTAATATCAAAAAATTGGCTTGGGTTATCTCTGGCAGCCTTTTAGTCATGTTTCGTTTTTTTTTTACAATTAACATTAAACGGGGTCATTGACTGTTTTTTTGGTAAGATTTGTACCTAGTGGGCTCTCCCTTGGGTTTGGAACAACAATATATTGAAACAAAGTTTATTCCAGGATTATTAAAAATTAATTACACTAACAAATCTTTTTCGGTTTTTAAAGCGAATTTTGGGATATGTTATGGTATAGAACTATAATGGCATTTTTCTGAAGAGAATCGTACCATAAAACCATCGTTGCATTTGTTTGGTCTAACTCAGTTTGACTAGATTTTGTATGCGGAAAGATAATACACAATGTTAGGTTGTCTTGTCCCGTGTTAAATGCAAAATCAATTTACTGCGAACATTAGCATTAGAACATAAATTTTTGAATTTCAGACTTCACAACATGTTGTAGCGGATTATTAAAGTTGGCTTCGCGACTACATGACGTGGCCGGCCGAGTTTAAACACCACAGGTTCAAAGTACCCATTAAATTACATATTTTATTTTAAAGGGAAAAAATGTAACAATAATACAATTGATTGGCTAATAATCGTGATTTTCAATTTGAATGATAGATAATTCTACGTTGACAACGTTTGAAACAGACCGAATTTATTCTATTTGTATTGTTTTATTCAAAATATTGACATCATGTAATCATGTCTATCACATACCTCTTCAAAAGGTCACTTTTATACACTTTATAATTCTTATTTTAAAAATATTATTAAGCCAACCTTTCACATCACAATAAAACAATTTTCTCAGGTCATTATCGGGAAACACTCCGAGGTGCAATTTTAAATTATATAGAAATCACCAGAAATTACAAAACCATCTCAGCCGGATATCAAACCCAGACCCCCAATTGCCGGTTGGGTTTGAGGCGCGTAGGAACTTTTGAAAGTTGGGTGGGGATATTTTTAAAATATATTGTGTGGTCTGTAACTGGGGTTTGGGGCGAAGCAGCCTTTCACACCCCCGTCGGGGCCGGGTAGAATGGCCCAGAGCATGGCTTCTGCTAATCGTAAAAGACGATTCAAGAGAAAAAGTCCACCTCGCAAACATCACTAGTTAGAGCAAGTATATTACTCCCAACTAAAGTGTATTTTATCCTTGGGGATCCCAAAGTGACCAGTGAGTTGGCGAGGCGGGGTGGGTCCGCCCCGTCCATTGTCTGCGTGGTACTACCCAAATTCCGAAGTGCTAACCAAACCCCCACACGCTACTACCCGGATAGAATTAAAAAATTACAATTACCATTGACAGTCGATTCGGTTCTGTTTTTGTAACAAATAATACTTGGGGTTACATGGACCTATAATTGATATTCCATCCTTAGCTCGGCTAGCGATACGAGACAATGAACGGGAACGACCCTACCCGCCTCGCCCCCAAAAATGGTCACTTTGTATCTCAACGAAAATACACTTTAAAGCAAAATCTAGCAAATAGTCTTGGGGGAACACCGCCCCCTTCCCTTGACGACCTTCCGACGATGATGGCAATGAAATAACGAACGATGCGAAGACAATGACGACGCGACGTAAAAGAATCCCCATCCTCCCCTTACCCGTGGCTGGTTCTGACCAGCATGGGCCCTCTCCCCCCCCCCCCCCCCCTCTAGGCTAGAGTGGTGCATTATGACCTAACGGTTGACGCGTCCTTAATCCAAATAAACCCAAAAACCAGCCTTTCACCATTTTACAGTTTTTCGTCATGTTTTAACTGCACTCGGACTCTGTAAACGATGTTTTACAGCAACTATCTGCGATCTATAAACTAAACAAATGAACGTTTAGTGGTCCATTTTAATAAATTTCAAGCTAGTTTTTTATGTTATGACGAAGCATACAGCAAACATATTCGTTTTACCAGGTTAATGACTGTCAAATTTTTTTAAGTGTATGTGCATATTTTCTACAAAAATTGAGGGGTTGATTACAAAAACAGCCTATGTCCAAAAAGCACTTTTTGCAGGAGATCAATTAAAACTTCATACCATCCGTAAAATTGTATTAAATTTCCAATTTTTGGGTTTTAACTGTGTATTTTGATAATAGTTTTTATTTCTGCTATGAATTTTGCCATAGTACTTCCCAAAAAGACAAAATTTAAAAAAAAACGTTTGGACATTGGCTGTTTTTGTAAAATATTTTTTAATGTATACATTTTTGTTGAGGTTATTTTCCAGAAAGTTCAAAACGATATTATATATGATAATATCTATAGTTCCAACATAACATCTGGATAGCTGTCCCTACTTAAACCCCTTTAATGCCGAAAAAAAATTAAAAAATAATGACATTGGTTGTTTTTGTGAGAAATCTGTTGGTTTTTAAAGCTTAAACGTGTGACATAGGTTGTTTTTTGCCAGAACTTTTATTTTAGTTTTATTCCCAGTGAAAATACGAATTTTTTTTATGGTATGGGCTCGAAATCGGTAATTTTGGACATTGGCTGTTTTTGAAAACAACCCCTAAATTGTGGGATTAATATTAAACTAAAGTTATTTTTTGTCCCCCTGCCCCCTCCACCAGTTCCTACGCCACTGCCTAATTTTGAAGGGATCGTTACCTCTTCTCTTATGTAAAGGTGTTCCCAAACATCTATATTTTACCTAAGTAGACTCTATTTACAACAAATTCTGAACCAAAATTTAATCATAATTACCCTATAGTAATTGTTAAATGGTAAGTAATGAAATATAGACAGCGTTCGACTCAGCCTGGGCCGGTAGATAGATCAACATTTTTTGGGAGTACCTAGATACATGTATCTAGATACTGTATCGAGGTCATTGTGTGACCCTTTACCTATACCTAGATATAAATAAAATAAATTGTATCTGTACCTGTATTTTAAATACTCTTTTTTGTGTATCTTCAGCAAATTCAGATACAAGATACTTTAAACCCAAAATTTAAATTACATTTTAATATGCACATTGTTATTAAAATTCTAGATTTGGTTTATTTTTTTCACAACCGTTAGATCATCCACTCCACTCTAGCCTAGAGGATAGAGAAAGTTTTTCATGTCGCTGGCCAGACTCGCCTCTATTTTGGGAAGTAAAATACTTCCCTACATACTAGCTTGATGTTTCCGAGATGAATTTTTTCTCTTTTCTCTCCTTTTACGATATCTGGGCCAAATTCTCTTCCTGACCTAGAAGTGTCTTCTAAATAAATTCTTATAATGAATAAATCTTAAATTTAATCAATTTCTTGAGTACCGTTTATATACCATCGTTTTGGTCACTTAGGGAAATCATTCCAGGGGGCGGGGAGGAGGGAATATTGTTACCCTTTTAAGAACAGGCTAACTGATAGCATGTTTTAAACATTGTTGGCATTGAATTAAAAAAATCAAAATTGATCTCCAAATTGATGGGCGAAAAATGATTCAAACAATTATATTGATCTCGCAACTAAAATGTTAATAATTATTTTTCCAAATGGGGCAAAAAATGACTTCTGTAAAAGGGTTTTTTAAAAAATGAAAACATTTAAACCCGTCTAGATTTACAATCACAAGGAAGTATCAAAGTGCACGCAACGTTACGTAGAAATAATTTTTTTCACTTCCTTATTTTCCCCTTCAAGATGTTCTCAAATCGCTTGTCATTTTATCATATTCACTTATTTAGTAATCAGTATTTATTTTAAAAAGTACCTATGTATCTATCAGGTACTTTACTAGTATCTTGTATCTTTACCTAGACACATTTTAAAAAATGTATCTTTACCCATATCAAGATCTATTTGAGCCAAAGTATCTTTACCTACACCTAGATACTTCAATTGGATGAGCGTAGCGAGCGTAGCGAGCGAAGCGAAGATTCCATTTCCCTACACTGGAGAAAAAAATCAGGAATGTCTTTCTTTCTTTTTCTTTTTCTTTTTCTTTGTATTTTTGTGTGTTTGTTAACACGTTTCCCGGGCCCTAAACCAATACCCCAAATTGCGATAAAATTTTATGGAGGCCTTCGAAATCTCTAACTTAGAACTGCCACGTTTTTGAGCGCAATCGGAAAATTATTTCTCATGAAAATCGCAATTTTACGATTTTTTTCGATTTTAAAAAAATTTCTTCGGCTTATAACATCTACATGCTTTATCCGATTTTTATATTTTTTTCACAGAAGCGCAATCGAATAATTATTTCTTATAAAAATCGCAATTTTTCCGATTTTTTCTTTTTTTAAATTACGATTATTTAAAAAAAAAAATTAAGTTTATTTTTTATTTAATTTAATTTAATTTAAAAAAATTTCCCTAAACTTAGTAATAATTTTTTCACAGAACAACGGGAAAATCCGCATAACACATGGCAGCTCAATGCACCAATTACGCTCATCCAACAACGCGGCGGTACTTAACGGTTTTCCTAGTTAAATATCTTACCCAACACTGGATATCAAAATGTCTTGCGAGCTGCCCGTGTTATCGCTCGCTACACATTTAATGACGCGCGGGCAGGGGAGATAATATGACATGTAGTAAAGTATGACATACTCCTTCAATAAGGTTGAAATTAAAAAACGCATGTATGCATGTGTTTTTCAGAACAAGTATCAAGAGTAATTACGAAATTACGTTCTTTCGACGATCGACTTGATACGCGCACCTTAATATATTCACTTACACACAGACGAAAAAAAAAATTTACCGCCGATGCCAGTTTTACTCTTCGTTCGTCGTTTTGTTTGAACAAGCTGTTGATGTGGATTTTAAATCTATGATTGTGCTTGGAATGGTTCTTCTAAACTAAAGCATATAATAAGTTATATTATTGGATGAGCGTAGCGAGCGTAGCGAGCGAAGCGAAGATTCCCTTTCACTACACTGGAGAAAAAAATCCGGAATGTTTTTTTTTCTTTCTTTTTTTGTATTTTTGTCTGTTTGTTAGCACGATTCCGGCTAAACCGATACTCCGATTGCGATGAAATTTTATGGAGGTCTTCGAAATCTCTGAACTTAGAACTGCCCCGTTTTTTTTGCACAATCGAAAAAAAAAATTCTCATGAAAAAACGCAATTTTACGATTTTTTTCGATTTTAAAAAATTTCTTCGACTTACAACACCTACATGCTTTGTCCCGATTGTAATGATTTTTTCACAGAACCTTAATTTTATGAATTGATATATTCATGTAAAATTTGAGCGTTATCAAAAAATATTTTTTACGGGAAAAACGCAATTTTACGACTTTTTTCAATTTTTAAAATTTCTCCAGCTTATAACACCTACATGCTTTATCCGATTGTAATGATTTTTAATTTTTTTACAGAACCTTATATTATAAATGAATATATTCGTGTAAAATTTGTTTCGCAATCGAATAATTATTTCTTAAAGAAAAATTTCAATATTACGATTTTTTCCTTTTTTAAAATTACGATTAATTAAAAAAAAATTTAAGTTAATTTTTTAAATTTAAAATTAATTAAATTTTTATTTTAAATTTTTAATTTAATTTTAAAAATATCTTCAACTTAGTACCGGTAATGATTTTTTTTTCAACAAAACAACAGAAAATCCGCATAACACATGGCAGTCAATGCCCCCAATTAACGATTTCCAACAACGCGCGGGACTTAAGCGTTTTCCTATATGTACCCCGCATAATCGAAAGATATAATCAAAAGCAATAGCTAATGAGCCTAAAAAGGAAGAGTATAAAACATTAAACATGCCCAGAAACCTTAATCGACCTTTTCACATCAGTAGGGGCACGTAAAACTCCGTTTAGATCAAGCGTTCATAACATGATTATTGGTGTAATAGGTACCACTATACAAAAAAATTGAGAGCCGACTTTTTCTGAAGCTCGTCGGCTTACAGTTTGAGGTTTATTTTATTTATTTTTATTAACGAGTTTATTTGAAATTTAGTTTGGAAAACAGAGCAAAACATCAAAATGAGGTTTATAGATTTTTTGGATGGCGTAGCGAGCGAAGCGAAGATTCCATTTCACTACACTGGAGGAAAAAAATCAGGAATGTTTTTTTTCTCTTTCTTTTCTTTCTTTTGAATTATTGTGTGTGGCTAAACCGTACTCCAATTGAGATGAAATTTTCTTGAGGTCTTCTAAAACTCTGACTTAGAACTGCCACCCACGTTTTTGAACGCATAAAAAAAAAAATATTTCTCATAGAAATCGCAATTTAACGATTTTTTCGATTAAAAAAAAACTTCGACTGTTAACACCTACATGCTTTATCCGATTGTTATGATTTTTAACCACAGAACCTTTTTTTAGAATTAAAATATTTTGTGAAATTTGAGCGAAATCGAAAAATTATTTCTTATGAAAATCACAGTTTTACGATTTTTTTCGATTTTTAACTTTCTTCGGCTTATAACACCTATATGCTTTATCCGATTGAAATGACTTTTTTACTGAACCTTAATTTTATGAATAATTCATAAAATTAAGGTTCAGTAAAAAAGTCATATTATTTTCTCATGATAATTGCAATGGTTCGATTTATTTTTTATTTTTAAATTTCTTTAACTTATAGCCCCTACATGCTTAATTCTGATTTTTAATAATTTTTTTTCACAGAACCTTAATTTTATGAATCAATTATATATTTGTGTGAAATTTGAGCGTAATCGAAATAATATTTCTTATAAAAATCGCAATTTACGCTTTTTTCGTGTTTAAACAATTACGCTCATCCAACAACGCTCCTGAAAAAGCGTTTGCGAAACTTCCTTGTTATAGATTATAACCCTGAGTAGTTACATACATTATTAGGGAAAATAATCCCACCTCCTAAAAACCATAGCAAATTACTAAAGGATTAGGCGGCTCGCTAAACACTAAAATGCTCATCCATCAACGCACAAACACAAAGCATTCGTGATAATTTAATAAAATGCGCTTCCGATGAGAAAAGTGTTTGGACTTGTCGAAAACTGGGGGTTTGACATAAATTCAAAATTTAGGCTTTGTTTATGGAACGGAAACGAAACTACTGGCTTGTTATTTTACATTTTTGATTATGTACATCATGGTTTAATGCATGGCTTAATTTTTTCTAAAAACTTCTAAGGTTAAATGGTTTGCCGATGGCAAGCGCTAGTTTGGGAGAATGGATTGTATAAACTATTTTAAATTTTACGAGTTGGATTATCTAATTGTTTACTTAATGTCGATTTTCAAGGAAAACCACACTTTTCAATTTGTACATTGTAAAACGGGAAAGGGGAAATGCTGAAGTCATCGTTTGGGGTTTCGATTTCGGAATCCTCATAGTTTTTTCGTTCGACATGATGTACCGACACTTTCCAAATCCCTAAAGGACGAACTCAGATGTCATCTCATTCTCAAGCGATTTTCCTGGAAACCACACTTTTCAATTTGTACATTGTAAAACGGAAGAAAAATACTGTAGTTATCGATTTTGGGGGTTTTGATTTTCGGAATCCTCATAGTTTTTTCGTTCGACATGATGTACCGACACTTCCAAATCCCTCGAGGACGAACTCAGATGTCATCTCATTCCTCAAACCCCGCACTTCTACGTTTTAGCGCGCCATGTACCAGCCGCGCTCGCCGCTCGCCGCGATTTGGATCAGTTGGGACGGCTCTGACGTCACGCGAATACTTTTATTATTATTTTAATGAAACCGAAACTTCCCAACTGATCCAAATCCCAACTGATCCATTTCCCAATTTATCCAAACCTGGTTTCGGTGCATTTGGATCACTTGGGCTTTGGACCAGTTGGGAATTTAATTATTTTTCAATTTATTTTGGATCACTTGGGTTTTGGATCAGTTGGGATTTGGGTCAGTTGGGGGGTCCCTAAAATAATAATAATAATAATAATAATAATAAATATTTAAAATAATATAATAATAATAATAATAAATAATAGTAAAAACATATATTTCCGGGTCAAAAAGCAAATGAACGTATATCAATAATAATATATTATTATTTCTTTTACTCACCAATATGAACATTACATAATGGGTATTTAAGAGCTTTCACCAGAGATGAACCACACCCTTAGGTGAAACCCCTATTACAAACAAATTAAATATACATGACATTAAAAATCAATACATACAAGAAATAACTGAAACAAAGTCTTTCATACTAAAACTTTGCGTAGTATATGGGCGGTTTCCTAATAATGCTGCCTTTTGAAGCTCTGGAGTCCAGTGATTGCCAGAGATTTTTTGGAGGTTCTCTTTAAAAATTTCTTCCAATTGTCCCACAAGCTCCAAATTTTAATGGGAACAACCTTACAACTGACATTCCACATTCGTTGAATTTCTATTTGAAGGTCTCGATATCTTGTGCGTTTCCCTCTGCTTCCTTTAATACTATGTTTGCCCGGGCTGTGGAATAGCTACATCGATGATCAAACATTTTTGGGGTCTTTTTTGTTTTTAACAACAAAGTCTGGTTTGTTGTGAAGAACCTTTTGATCAGTGATTATTGCTCATTCTACAATATGGTCACATTATCATTGTCAACTACTGCTCTGGTTTATGCATGTAGCATTTGTCAGAAGTTTCGATGTTATAACTTTTACAAATGTTCCAATGCAAAAATGCCCCAACCTTATCATGTCGATCAATGTATTCCGTTTTTGCTAAGACCGGGCATCCAGAAATATGTGCTCCACGCTTCCTTTATAAAGCTTACACAAACGGGGCACTTGTCATCTACTTCGAGTTTGAGAATTCTTTTTTCGTAACTTTTTGTTCTTAAGGCTTGATCTTGTGCAGCTACAATAAGACTTTCAGTTTCACCCTTGAGATTACTTCTGCCCAGCCACTTATTGGTTTGATCTTGGTCAATATGTGGTTGCTCCATGCGTGTAATATATTGTCCATGCAAAGGTTTAGACTTCCAGCAACTTATTAGATCTTCCTGGATAATATTCTTAATTTTCTTCTTGATAACCTTGTACCTTGTTAGTGATGGACCCATTGATCTGATTAATTCGGTTAATAATATAATAATTATTATTATTATTATTATTATTATTTTTATTATTATTATTATTATTATTATTATTTCTTTTATTCACCAATATGAACATTACCATAATGGGTATTTAAGAGCTTTCACCAGAGATGAACCACACCTCTAAGGTGAAACCCCTATTACAAAACAATTAAATATACATGACATTAAAAATACATTACATAAAGAAATAACTGAAACACTGTCTTCATACTAAAACTTTGCGTAGTATATGGCGGTTCCTAATAATGCTGCCTTTGAAGCTCTGGAGTCCAGTGATTGCCAGAGATATGTTTGGAGGTTCTCTTCAAAACTTCTTCCAATTGTCCCACAAGCTCCAAATTTTAATGGGAACAACTTACAACTGACATTCCACATTCGTTGAATTTTTTATTTGAAGGTCTCGATATTTTTGTGCGTTTCTCTGCTTCCTTTAATACTATGTTGCGGTCTGATGGAATAGCTACATCGATGATCAAAAAATTTTGAGTCTCTTTGTTTTTAACAACAATTCTGGTTTGTTGTGAAGAACCTTTCGATCAGTGATTATTTGCTCATTCCACAATATGGTCACATTACCATTGTCAACTACTTGCTCTGGTTTATGCATGTACATTTGTCCGAACTTTCCGATGGTATAACTTCGACAAATGTTCCAATGCAAATTGCCCTAACCTTATCATGTCGATCAATGTATTCCTCCGTTTTTGCTAAGAACACAGGGCATCCAGAATATGTGCTCCACGCTTTCTTCATAAAGCTTACACAAACGACCTTGTCATCTACTTCGAGTTTGAGCAATTCCTTTTTTTCGTAACTTTTGTTCTTAAGGCTTGATCTTGTGCAGCACAATACGACTTTCTAGTTTCACCCTTGAGATTACTTCTTCCCAGCCACTTATTGGGTGATCTTGGTCAATATGTGTTGCATCATGCTTGTAATATATTGTCCCAAGTGGCAAAGGTTTAGACTTTCCAGCACTTTTATATTTCTTCCTGGATAATATTCTTATTTTCTTTCTTGATAACCTTGACTCTTGTTAGTGATGGACCCATGATCTGATTAATACGGTTTAATTCATACCTAGATTGAAACTTGTTTGCTTAACTTAATGATAGATTGTTCTCATAGCTTTGCTAGCCTCTGTTCATTGAAGAACTCTTCCTAATAAATTTCAGCTGCTTTACCTTCTATGTATATAAACTTAAACCAATCATTGCTGTTTTTGGTAATGACACCCCCTCTAGTTGAGTATTTCCACGACCTCCAATTCTTCTTGCGATATACAGTCTTTCTACGTCCGCTCGTGGATGGTGCGATTCGTTTATTGATCACAGTGTTTCTTTGTTTTCGATCTAATCTCTTAATTTCTTCATGCTCCATATCTTAATCTCCCAAAGTATAAATAATACTGGCACAACGCAATTGACCAATTGCAATAGTTTTTTGTATTCGTCCGTTCAATTCACTTTGAAAGTATTAATCTGTAGGCGTCGTTTTGTATTCTTTGCTCAAATTTATCTTTCATTAATGTTGCCCTGAACCACCGTTACCTTCTTCTACTCCAAGGATGATTTATAAGGGAGAACTGTGATAAGTTTTGATTCTTGACCATGTACCTCATGTGATATGCTCGATCCAGTTTGGAATGTGTTTTTCACTTGAGACAATCTTTCCCTCTTTTGAATGTCGCTTTCTTGCACTTCTCGATTCCAAATTACCATACAAATGTCGTCACTGAAGTTTTGACGATATTAGAAGATACTACGTTCCTTCGTCATTTTTTGCAAATAATTTTTTAATCGTCCATGTACAGAAGATGCGAGCTTTATCTTCATTGGCAATAATACATCCCGCCTCCTGCTTATGAAGCACTTTGTCAAAGGAACACTCATGCAATAGAATTGGCGATAACGAATCACCCTGAAAATATTCCTCGTTGTATTGACATTTACTTGGATAGCGATTTCGTTCGTCTCCGTGCTTATTTTCATACTTGTTTCCAATGTAGCATCATAAATTTTGCGAGGGAGGAGTTGACAACAATTGGGCTGACCTTATACATTTCCAATAATTTTAAGAATCCGAACTATGTGGCACACTATCAAAATGCCTTTCTGTAATCAATCCACCTACGCTAAATTCTTCTGCCCTGTTTACCATTTTTTCCATTAGACTTTACTCAACAAAGATGATCCTTACGCCATACTTATTTCTAACAACAACCTTTTTGTCTCTAAATTCAATTACATTATTTGTACGCTAAAAATACTTGCATTCTGTTCAGTTATAATTGACGTTAAGATTTTATACATTGTAGGTAAACATTGATAGGTCTATAAATTTTTTGGTTTTCAGTTTGTGCAGCTTCGGTAACAATACGTCACCCCTGTGGTCAACCATACTGTTGCGGTCTTCAGGATGAACTAAGCATTATTAGAGCAAGTTCCTAGAATAGTATGGTGGATGTCATTGTTTTAGCCAAAAGTTGGATCATTTTGGGTCTGGCCCTGTGCTTTCCAGCCTGAGAACTTTTCCGAAGGGACTAGACAATCACCCAATGTACTTTCTCTTCCCAATTCATCATCCGGGAAGAATCAGCACAATCCAATTCTGCTGTTTGTCCTTTAGCTTCTGATTTATTCTTTTTGTTATCTTCCCAGATTGATTATCCAAAATTCTATTTCATCTTTTGTTGGTGATTTTTTATTTCACTGTTTTGTTTCGCAAGCTCTCTTTAGAATTTATTTCCATTTTCCTGAAAAGTTTATTTTGTCTAAATTGCAGCGTTTACTTTTTGTGTTCTTTCTTTATTCTCTTGAGCTTTTGCACTGATCTTCTGTTTCAATTGCTCTTCTACTTGAACCGCATCTTGGGACTTGTGTATACTATACTTTTCAAAAAGTGTGTCCGTTTCTTTACAGTAAGTTTATACGAACGATTAAAATTTTGGTTCTTATTTCATGACAACAATGATGGTCTTTCCCGCCATGAAATCATTTGTTTTGAATTCGTATTTTCCACTTTGGTGTAATACGACTGTTTTTAAAAGTGATTGTTCTTTTTTTACAAGCTTGTCTGTAATACTGGAGGCCGTTCCATAAAGTAGATGATTAGGCTTGTTACTGTCTATTTGGATGCAATTCAACAATAATTCGTCTAAAACAGCGTTTATCATTTGAGATTAATTGTTCTGCTTTTTTGTTTAATCTTATTTTTATGCGAGGCGTTCACGGGATTTATGGAATATTTTGAATTTGTACCATTTAGAAATATGTCGTCATTAGTTGGCACTTTCTTCAGTCAAACAGGAATGCACTTTCTCTAGATTGTGTTCATTGACATTCAGTTTTCCTCTCTACCCCCTTCTGGTACCTATTGTCTAGTTCTTGCCATCACGGGTTATGGAAATCTTGTACGGAATGACCATTGTCCAGTTCTTCCCTTCTGTTGAGGCTGCAGGACTAACCGCCATTATCACAACTCTTACATCTTGTTTGATTACACTTTACTCGTAATCAGATATTTCTTTTTTCTTTTCAATGACTCTCCTTGTGATTCGCTAGGCTTGTTGGCCATTCAGATCTGGTTTTTTTATTAGGGTTGCGTTCCACAGCCAATAGTTGGTAGGTTTGTTTCAAATTTTATTGTACCCGTTGTTTTCTTGCACTAAAATGGCACACATTAATTCGGTATATTCGCTCTCTACTCCATGGTTGTGTTTGTATGTATGATTAAGGTTATCAATTATCATCAACCTCGTGCTCTATTTTATAGTTCCTTAGAGTCCATTTGAATTTCTTTTCGTTATAATATCCTGGTTCCATTTTCGATATAGTTATCTAACATACAGTGCTCTTTTTACCAACTTCCTTGATTTTAAACTTTCAAGTAACCTTGATCATTCTGCACTGTGGTTGTTGCTAACACCTTTAGCATGTCAGTGCTCTCTACTATTTCCTTGTGCAATAAACAAACCTTTTCCCAGTTATAAAACTGTAAATAATTTTAAAATACTAAAACACAATATAAACCATAAGAAGCTTCCACTCACCTTGCTAACGATAGTGCGGTAGAGAGAATACCATACCAAACGTTCTGATATCAAAATTAACACAAAACCTCACGAAATGCCCCACTGAAATATCCACTTTCTAGCACGAGCCAATCTGATAGTATGCCATTCCAGTATAGGTTGTCATATTATTATTATTATTATTATTTTATTATTATTATTATTATTATTATTATTATTATTATAGTGGTTCTTTATTGTTCAACATCTCAGGTACATTTGTGCGTCCTGGTATACACAAGGGGGGTATGCCAAAGCCCAACAAAAAGTTTACATATACAGCGTGAAAACCTAAGTATAAGTTACCATATTATTGTAGACAATTAATCAATACAAAATATAATAAATATGAGTGTGATAACAAAATCCTAAAATTTTCTATCTATAAAACAAGCAATTGTATGGCAAAATCTTTTAAAGAGAGAGGAGAGAGAGAGAGAGAGAGAGAGAGAGAGAGAAGGAGAGTGATGTACTGCAAAAATCTTCTGACTATGTGGCACGTTTGAAGGATGACTGCTTTCTGCATGCTGATGTAGAGATTTGGAGGAAGACCCATGCATTGTAGGCTGCAGAGAGGGAAGAATGGTATGACTCCATTGGCTGGTCACGATAGGCACGACAGTAACAGTTTTCAATTTTCGCAATTTCTTGTTATTTCTTGACTTAAATTTTTATATTTTTCCACCTTAGTGTTTCTCGGTGTTCTCAATATTTTTTTCTCTGGGATGCAATGTCAATTAGATATGTATTCTGTTAGATTTATCGCATAAAATGATGTCCTGGTTTGTTGTGGTCTATGGTTTTTGTCTGTTATAACCTGTTTAATATCCCAATACATTATAATTCTGCATTTTCGATCACAGGTGCAGGAGACATACTTGTAATAAGGAGGTGGAGTGGACAAGTATAATGTGTCTTCATTCCTAGATGTTGATAAACTTCTTTGCTACCTGATTAATGCCTACTGATATAACCACGTGTTGCAATTGAGGACACCCGTGAGCTATAACATGGTCTATTGGCTCCGTAAACTTTTTGCATTTTCTCCATTCATTGCCCTTTGGATTTGATATGAATTTTTTATAGTTGTTGAGGTATTTATAACCTGATCTTGGATGGCAACATGAATCCTTCGTTTTCAGCAACAAATCTCCTTTGTGAATCCTCTTATTGATTTAACAATGTCAATATTTTGCTGCTGGATGCTTTTTGGGTATCTTCCATGAAGTGGATTTAGTATTCCAACATTCTCTTCATATTTATCTTCTATTTATATTTCTGATGGCTAAGAATCGTCATTTAGCCTGGGGGATTTATAGTTTTATCTCGGAGTTTAAGTTTCTTGTGATAATGGATGTAGAATTAAGAAAGTAATGATCTGAGTTTTATGAACTTGGCGAATGAGCACATGACCGATATTTACCATCCTCTTCCCACCCTTTCCCCGTGGTATATTAACCTATTCGAAAGATGCTTTTGGGTGGTGATTTCTGAGAGGTCTATTGTCCTCCTTGTTAAACGACTTATGGTCCATCAAGTCCACATCTGACCACTTCACAATACCAATGAAAAGGTCAGATTGGTAAAGCCCGTGCTTTATGCCTTGATTTTATAGCTTCCTTTAACATTTGGTTTTAGATAGTTTTTAACTCTTTTCATACTTTTTGTTTAATACATTTTTTAATCCTTGTGGTTAAGAATGATAGTTTTGCCTCATTCCTAGGTATTTGTACCTTTCTTCGCTATTTGTTTATGTTTGGGAATTTCTTGACCGACACCAAATTTGGTAATTTGGTCATTTTCTTGCAATTTTGCCACTTTGCATATGCTTGAAGCCACATTTACTAATCCAAATTCCATATGATGTCTTCCCTGAATAATTTTACAATGTCAATTAAAATTTTTGAGCTCTTCTTTTGGGATTTTCCAATAACATTTTTTAAAATCATCCAATATACAGCATGATGTGTTATACCTTGTCATTATTTCTTTACAGGTAAGGCGATATCCAGCATTTGTTTGATTTGTAGCTCTGATACTAGACTGGGTTTTAATGCGAGACAAAACCTAGAGGGCTAAGGGTGTCCCCTGAAGATATCCCTCTCTTTATTGCCATATTTTCAATATAAACAAATCTGAATTTGTTTTTAGTATTATTATATTAGTTCTTCTGCCTGAATTCATAGATGGCTTAAGCACCGTTATCAACTGTGGAATTTACCTTATACAATCGAGAACTTTGAATTAACGGGCGGAAATCGTGCGAACCGAATCAAATGCTTTTTTTGTAGTCTATTGTAAGCTAACTGATTTAGATTCCCTCTTTTTGTCATTTGCATGTTTTGTACATCTAATCATTATAAGCTGCTCTTTACATCCATATGCATTTTGTGTGCATCCTTTTCTGTTCCCACGCTAATTTTCATGTTCTGATAAATTTTCTGTTAATTTTCAAGGTAAGATTGGATGTTAAATTTTTTATCATGGTTGGTCATAGCAAGTGATTGTCTATAATTTTGGGGTCCGATCTGTCTCCTGTCTTGAATATCATATGGTTAGACTTGAGTAAAGAAGCCTGTAACAAGTGATGGTCTGGAGTACTTGGTTAAAGAAATCGCTTTAGTTTACAAATGCACTGGCGTTAGTCTTTTCCACCAAAGTTCTGTATTCCATCTACTCCAGGAGCTTTCCAATTATGAGTTTTTTGTATCTGCATATTTAAATGTCGTCTATATTTACTACTAATATCGGCATTTCCTCATTTCATCTGTTCTTTGTTCTATATGATGGAAGCCATTCCGGCCTCGCGGTTTAGAAGTCTTTTGGTTTTTGACCAAATGTTTCTCCAATATTCCTCCAAGGCTTCTTTAGTATGAGGATGAATATTGTCGTTGTATAACCATAACTTTAGTTCCTAGTTTCCGGGGATAAAACAGTTTCTCATTACTCTTAAACAATTTGTTTTTCTTCGTGTCTCCTGCTACACCTGCACTCTTTTTTAAAGTCGTGCCGCTGAGCTTTCAATCCTTTTTTTGTTTCATAGGTCCAAATAGTCTTCACATTTTTAATCTGAATACTCTTCACATGATATAGTGGATTTATTATTATTATTTATTATTATTATTATTATCGATCATTATCTTATCGCAGAGGTTTGTAGGCACCTGCGTCTGTAGTCAATCGAGGGTCTCACATAAAAAAATACGTTTTAACGAACGAGTGCTTAGGCAAAAATTGTTGTACTTTTTGATTAGGCGCTGCTTTAATGGATAAGAAGCTTGTAATGGATCTTTATGAAGCGTTGTAAAAAACTTAAAAGTTGTTATAAAGTGCTAGTTGTGCCGCGCGGCGCAAATAGAAGGCGAAAAAAAAAAATGTTGGATGAACACCTTGTCTATTGATGAGCATTAAAGAAGAGGGAGTTTAGTATTGTTAAGTGGAAAAATTTCGGCACGAACAGACGCCGCTGTCAAATCAATGTATAAGATTGAGTACAAATCTGCGCGTAACAATGTGTACTAAAGCAGGATAGGTTTGGTAAACTAAATTTCTATAAAGACCAAATATATAATTCGAGAAATAATCTGAAAGAAACTTGGCAACAATTGTGGCTCTTGGGTCAAAGAAAAAAACTTTCTGTATACTAAGTAATCCATAACCATTTTAGGGAACAAAACATCGACAGGTGCCCAGCAAACACAAATGTGATGTACCGGCCGGTGCCCGCTCGGTCGGCTCGTACGGGCCCCGGCCCGGGCTGCCCGTGCGGGTCCCGCTAGGAGTGTCCCTCGGCCGTTGACGGGGCCCGCACGGGCTACCAGTAGCTGACCCCGGCCATAGCCCGTGCGTTGCCCCGTTTTTTATAACCGCTTGATGCCCGGCCGTTGCCACGGCCGTTAACCGTACACTCTCACCCTGTCCCGCCCGCACTGTCCCCTGCCGATCCCCTGCCTATGCCCTTCCATTGACAATATCTAACCAGTAGCAAGCATCGTAGCGCGTCTTGTGAGCTAAATGTAAATACCTAAAATTAATAAGTTTGATTGGGATAAAAGATTCAGTTTTTATATAGCCTATATTGTCTCAAGCTGTGACATCAGTCATTGCCTGTAGGTGGATAATTTAACACATATACATTGCAAGTTTTGTTATAAATTTCAAATGTAAGTGTCTCGAACTCGATCCAGCAGCGCGCCTCTCCATCTTAAGCCAAGCCGTTAGCCATTGGGCCACGGATAGACTTGATGGCTTGAGGGAATAACCACTATAGATACACACAATGACTTGACTGAATTGTAGTAACTGGAAGCTTCGCAATACGCTTTTTCAGGCGCATTGTTGGCTTGAGCGTAATTGTTTAAAAACGTAAAAAGCATAATTGCATTTCATATGAATAATTATTCAATTACGCCTAATTATGGCCCATTTTATTAATTCATAAAATTAGAGCTTTCTGTTAAAAAATGATAACCGTCAGATAAACATATAGATGTAAGTCGAAGAATTAAAAATCAAATAAAAAGACTAAACTTTCATTATCATGAGATATAATTTTTTTTTTTTTCTGATTGCGCTCTTATTTCACACGAATAAATAAATTCATAAAATTAAGGTTCTGTAAAAAAATCATTACAATCGGATAAAGCATGTAGGTGTTATAAGTCGAGGAAATTTTAAAAATAGAAAAAATCGTAAAATTGCGATTTTCATAAGAAATAATTTTTCGATTGAGCTCAAAAACGTGGCAGTTCTAAGTTCAGAGATTTCGAAGGTCTCCAGAAAATTTCATCGCAATTGGAGTATCGGTTTAGCCGGAATCGTGCTAACAAACAGACAAAAATACAAAAAAAAAAAAAAAAAAAAAAAAACATTCCGGATTTTTTTCTCCAGTGTAGTAAAATGGAATCTTCGCTTCGCTAGCTACGCTCATCCAATGAACGTTGTAGCCCCACTCGTTTGGTCAGAATCGGCCCGAATGTCTCTATACTCTATCACAAAAAGTAACACGAGATAAAAAATTATCTCTCTTTAAAAAAAACAGTTTTAGGTCGTCGCGACGCCCCCGACGCCCTCTGAATCGTACCAGGACCTGCAAGGTAGGTGCAAAAAACTTGAATGATATTACTTAATTGAATACAGTTTACCACAATACTCTATCACGAAAGGCACACGTGATAAAAAATCAAGCATCTTTATCAACGTTAAAAGGACGTCGCGACGCCCCCGACGCCCTCTGAAGCCTACAGGACCTGCAAAGTAGGTTCTAAAAAACTTGTATGCTAAACATTAATAGAATACAATTCACCGCAATACTGTATCACAAAAGGCACATGCGATAAAAAATAATCCGTCTTTAAAAAAAGTTTTATAGGGCGTCGTGACGCCCCCGACGCCCTCTGAAGCCTACCAGGACCTGCAAAGTAGGTGATAAAAACTTGTATGCTATTTCTTAATAGAATACAATTCACCGCAATACTCTAGCACAAAAGGTACACGAGATAAAATTCATCCCTCTTTTAAGAAAACCGTTTTAGGGCGTTTTCGACGCCCCCGACGCCCTCTGAAGCGTGCCAGGACCTGCAAGGTTGGTTAAAATACCTTGTATGTGTATTACTTAATAGAATACAGTTTACCGCAATACTCTATCACGAAAGGCACATGAGATAAAAAATAATTTCTCTTAAAAAAACGTTATAGGGCGTCGCGACGCTCCCGACGCCCTTTCAAGCATACCAGGACCTGAAAAATAGGTGCAAAAAATTTGTATGCTCTTACTTAATAAAATATAGTTCACCGCAACACTCTATCACAAAAGGCACACGAGAAAAAAAAACATCCCTCTTAAAAAACGTGTAAGGGCGTCGCGACGCCCCCGACGCCCTCTGCAGCATAGGATGGCCTGCAAGGAAAGTGCAAAAAACTTGTATCCTACTACCTAATAGAATACAACTTACCGCAAAACTCTTCCACGAAAGATGCACGGGAAATAAAATCATACCTCTTGCTCCTCTACTACCATGCAGAACCGTAAGGAAATACAGACTCTGCTACTGAGTAAACGTATACGCTACATAACAAGAGAAAATGTAAACAGCTACTAATTCATTTGACTGAGACATGCGACCTTAGTTTTTTACATACTGAATCAATGTGGGGTTCCCAACTGAAAAACTTGTCAAAAACTAGACCCAAATAAACACAAAGTATTATGTCTGTTCTGCTGTGTAAATATTAACAAGGAAAACGCTTAAGTCCCCGCGCGTTGATGGATGAGCGTTTTTGTCAGTTTTTAGATTGCTTAGGACCCACTTTCCTTTGCAAGTGCCTCTTAAATGCATTGTAGGTGATTGTTGTCAAGTTTCTATTGTTAATTGTTAATTGTTATTATAAACCTAAAAAAAAACTCATCTTAATCCATGGATTCTAGCTAACGTTTCAAAATTTTCTTTCAAAAGCAATACATTACCTTAACTTTAATGTTCATGTAAAATACTAGGAAAACGCTTAAGTCCCGCCGCGTTGTTGGATGAGCGTAATTGGTGCATTGAGCTGCCATGTGTTATGCGGATTTTCTGTTGTTCTGTGAAAAAATTATTGCTTAGTCGAAGATTTTTTTAAATTAAATTAAATAAAATAAAAAATTAACTTAATTTTTTTAATAAATCGTAATTTAAAAAAAAAAAAATCGTAAAATTGCAATTTTCATAAGAAATAATTATTCGATTGCGCTCAAATTTAACACGAGTATATAAATTGATGAAATTAAGGTTCTGTGAAAAAATCATTACAATAGGATAAAGCATGTAGGTGTAATAAGTCAAAGAATCGTTTTAAAAAAGAAAACCCGTAAAATTTTGATTTTCATGAGAAAATAATTTTTCGATTACGCTCAAATTTCACACGAATATCTTAATTCATAAAATTAAGGTTATGTGAAAAAATCATTACAATCGAATAAAGCGTGTAGGTGTTATAAGTCGAAGAAATTTTTAAAAAATCGAAAAAAATCGTAAAATTGCGTTTTTTATAAGAAAAAATTTCCCGATTGCGCTAAAAAACGTGGCAGTTCTAAGTTCAGAGATTTCGAAGGTCTCCATAAAATTTCATCGCAATCGGAGTATCGGTTTAGCCGGAATCGTGCTAACAAACAGACAAAAATACAAAAAAAAAAAAAAAAAAAAGAAAAAAAAACATTCCGGATTTTTTTCTCCAGTGTAGTAGAATGGAATCTTCGCTTCGCTCGCTACGCTCATCCAACTAGGAAAACGCTTAAGTCCCGCCGCGTTGTTGGATGAGCGTAATTGGTGCATTGAGCTGCCATGTGTTATGCGGATTTTCTGTTGTTCTGTGAAAAAAAATCATTACTGAGTTGAAGATTTTTTTAAATTAATTAAATTAAATAAAAAATTAACTTAAATTTTAATTTTTTTTTATTAATCGTAATTTTAAAAACAGGAAAAATCGTAATATTGAAATTTTCGTAAGAAATATTATTCGATTGCGCACAAATTTTACACGAATATATTAATTCATAAAATTAAGGTTATGTAAAAAAATCATTACAATCGGATAAAGAATGTAGGTGTTAATAAGCTGGAGAAATTTTTTAAATTGAAAAAGTCGTAAAATTGAGATTTTCGAAAAAAATAGTATTTTGATAACGCTCAAATTTCACATGAATATATAAATTCATGAAATTAAGGTTCTGTGAAAAAATCATTACAATCGGACAAAGCATGTAGGTGTTGTAAGTCGAAGAAATTTTTAAAAAATTGAAAAAAATCGTAAAATTGCGATTTGCATGGGAAATAATTTTTCGATTGTGCTCAAAAACGTGGCAGTTCTAAGTTCAGAGATTTCGAAGACCTCCATAAAATTTCATCGCAATCGGAGTATCGGTTAAGCCGGAATCGTGCTAACAAACAGACAAAAATACAAAAAAAAAAAGAAAAAAAAAAAAAAACATTCCGGATTTTTTTCTCCAGTGTAGTAAAATGGAATCTTCGCTTCGCTAGCTACGCTCGCTACGCTCATCCAATGAACTTTGTAGCCCCACCCGTTTGGTCAGAATCGGCCCGAATGTCACGAAAATATCGCACTAAAATTTTAAAAAAAATCGTTATTAAAGTACGATATTCATGATAAATATTTCTTCGATTGTACCCAAAAACGTGGCAGGTTGAAGTTCAGAGATTTCGATGGGCTCCATAAAATTTCATCGCAATTGGAGTATCGGTTTAGCCGGAATCATGTTAACAAACACACAAAATACAAACAAAAACAAAAACAAAAAAAATCGTAAATTGCGATTTTCATGAGAAATAAGTTTTCGATCGCGCCAAAAAGGTGGCAGTTCTAAGTCCTTAGATTTTGAAGGCCTCTAGAAAATTTCATCACAATTGGAATATCGGTTTAGCCGGAATCGTGTTAACAAACACAAACAAATACAAACAGAAAAAAACACGAAAATCGAAAAAAATCGTAAAATTGCAATTTTCATGAGAAATATTTTTTCGGTCGATTTTTTTAATCGTGCAGTTCTAAGTTCAAAGATTTCAAAGGTCTCCAGAAAATTTCATTGAAATTGGAGTATCGGTTTAGCCGGAATCGTGTGGACAAACAGACAAAAATACAGAAAAAAGAAAAAAAAAATCAGGATTTTTTTCTCCAGTGTAGTGAAATGGAATCTTCGCTTCGCTCATCCAATAAAGTAACAATAAATATACGTATTATAAAAGAAGAAGAATAAGAAGAAGAAGAAGAAGAAGAAGAAGAAGAAGGAGAAGAAGAAGAAGAAGAAGAGAAGAAGAAAAGAAGAAGAAGAAGAAGAAGAAGAAAATGTTGATTTTCATTAATGTCATCCTAAAAAGTGCGAAAATACTACCTCTAGGCGCTGAGAGTCGCACGTGTGATGCACGCAAAGATATGGTTTGAACTTTGTTTATTTAAACATTTAATGCGCGTCTTCCTGTTGCTTATAAGATGTTGACGTAAGAAAGATGTTTGACATGATTTGTTTTAGAATTCCTATGCTTTGACCGTGTGTTTAAACTGGTAAGAGGGTTTGGATTCTGATATGAGACGAAGCGTGTTGCCTGGCAACCCCCCCCCCCCCCCCTAACCCTGCAGCCCACGCGAGCGACATTCAGCCACCGTGGGAACCGTACAGCGCCTTAAGTATTAACAACACAGGGACAGAAACAAACCTCTTCGGCCGCTCTTTTGTTAAGTTAAACTCGTGAATAAAGATTTCTATTTTCGTGGTTATGCATAAAAAACATTCAGAAGAAGAGAGACAAAAATACATTTTAAGAAGAGAGAAAGATTACAAATACGTGATTGGGTTTTAATTTCGGGAAATCTCTATTGAGAATTCGTGGTATGATTCCAAACGCTACATATTTATTTATTTATTTATTTTTTTATTTTTTTTAGTGTTAAGCAGCCATCGGCCTTTTATTGTATAACTTTGTAAACAGGACTGATATTGGCATTTGTGTGGCTCGTAGGTCTTGTGTGGCTCGTTGGTCTTGTGGTTAGCGTATCTGCTTCCAATGCAGAAGGTCCAGGGTTCGATTCCCTCGAAAGTCAGAAGTTTTTTAACTTCTGATTTGGACTTGGTCCATCAGTTCTTGTCTTGGGTATTTTGTAAACGGTGACTTTGGAGCCGTCCTAGCAACGAGGCACATAATAAATTCAGAGTTGTGCTGAATTGGCCTTGTTGATTCTGGCGTTGATTTGCGGATGTTCGCACTGTCCATACCATTGATTGCTATATTTCCTATTAAAAATATCGATCTTTGGTTGGTTATCGCTCACTCGTCGATTGCGTCGGGGCCTACAGGGTTGGCTTGGTCGCTTTGATTTAAAGTCCCCCCACTGAAAATCAGTTATATAACTGAGTGGGTAGACTCTAAATACAATTTATTTATTTATTTATTTAAACAAGTTGCTTTCCTTAATGAGGGGCTCAGAAGCTAAGTAAACCAGCCCACACATTTCATTTCCCCTGGCTAGATAATGGAGTTCACAGTAAAAAGTAATTCATAAAATGTTTGTCTTAAAAATGCTTTCTTTACATATTTACGGGTAAAAATTGAAATTCATTAAAAAGCTATAACTTGAGCCGAAAACACCATAGAGTGATTGGTTCAATTTGCCTTTTAAAAAATTCACGTATAAGTTGATTCTTAAAGTTAAAATTTGTCCATCTCGCACTCAATTTTGAACGTGGGTAATACAGAAATGGACTTCCCCTTCAGTAAAAAAAGAAAAGAGGGATGGCCGATTTTCTTATTGTATGCATCAAAGTTCTTTGTTGGATTAGGAGTCACACATGAAATGCTGTATACCGAATTAGCACATGGAGTTTATTAAAGAGATATTCAGTTTGGTGAGACTACCCGATCGGGGTCATTCACCAAGGCTCAAAGCTTCCTCGAAGTCGAAGTGGTGATGATTGCGGGTAAACGAGGGGAATATTTTTCCCCTAACTGACTCGGACTTATCTATGCCTGTCATCAAGTCTAGTTACCGCGCTAGAACATTTAAAAAGGATTGCGACACAAACGAATTCTTTATGCATTCCGATAATCCACAAAATATTGGATGAGCGAAGCGAAGACTTCAATTACACTTAAGTTTTTTTTTTCACTTATTATACCCCAAAAAAATAGCTCGTGTGTTTTGATTTTTGTTAGTTTTTTTGGCTGTTTGCTCGCTCTCTACCGGGCAAACGGCATATGCGATCATGATGAAAATTTGAGGGGACCTTCAAAATCTCAGAACTTAGAACCGCCACGTTTTTGAGTACAATCAAAGAAATATTTCTAATGAATATCGTCCTTATACGATTTTTTTTTCAATTTTCAATGAGATTTTTTCGTGATATTTGGCAAACGGCTACTCCGATAATAATGAAACTTTATAAGAACGTTGAAAATCACTTACATTTTGTTTGTAATGATTAAAGAGACATTTGAAAATATATTTCTTACAAAAATCGTACTTTTACATTTTCCCCGATTTGTTATACGATATTTTCGTGATATTTGGCCCGATTCTGACCAAACGTGTGGGGCTACAACGTTCATATTTTACATTGACATAAAGATTATGGTGATGTAGTGCCTTTTGAAAGAAAAGATGAAAAAGTTTTTCAAATTAATAGAAATAAAGGGTTTTAATATAAGCCTTTTTTAGGTGTAAAATTAACAAGTAATATCAGTAACTATAGAGAAAGTAATGAGATCCCACTTAAAACGTAAAAATTGGACATAAATATTCCAAAAAAAAGCTCATGCATCAACACGACTGGGAAAAAGCGTTCGCAAAGCGGTCTTTTAACTGTATAAGTTAATCTACGATTGCTTATACGAAAAGTACCGGATTGCCGTCTCACGTTCACGAGTCTGAATCAGTGGATTCTGCAATGTTACGCGGTATCCTTTTATAGGTCTGGGATGTATAAGAGGTGTTTTCAAACTAACTTTGGGACAATTGCTAAGTATGGCGTTGCCCACGCGATAGAAATACGTCATTGCCTAACTAAGAGGAGCAAGCTAGTGGTGTGAGGTGTGAGGGTTCAGAAATTCCGATTGATGTCGGGTATTGCGGAACAGACTCGGTAGACAAACAATAACCTGATATTCGGATAAGAAAACTATTATGTGGCATGGTGGAGGTGCGGTCCTGATAATTTTAATTTATAGCTAGTGAACAAAATGCCATTCAATAAAATAATTGCCACAAAACATTGTTCACGAAAAACGGTCTGATTGCCAAACTAATGAAGTTCAGAAGTCTCAATAGCCTGGATTGTAAAGAAAATGTTCTTCTATGATAAAATGTTAATTTAACTGTCAGTTCTTTATAATGCGTTTTTATGCGGATTTTTATTTTCAAAATTGCAGTTTTGCTTCATTTTTTTTTCATGGATCATGGTTAACCCTATTTTTTCTTTTTCTCTATACATCCGTAGGGCAAACTTTCACGACAATTGCTGTCATTCACTAATAATATAAATCCTCAATGAAAACTATTTTTAAGGTTTGACAGTAAGCAGTAACATGCCCCTTTAGCGATATATTAATTCCAATCGAATTATAAAACAAGGCAAACATTTTTGATATCACAACTATGTGAGGCCAAACATATTTTTTTACACTTTTTGTGTGCAAGTTTTTTTCAATCTGCAATGCTATTACATATATGCTTTATCATTAACTTGTGCATATTTAACGCAATATTTATGAAAAACATCAAACATAAATAAAATAATGCTATTATTTGCGTGGTTTTCCGTGACAAACTGTTTGGATCCAGTTTGAAACAGAAATTAAATTCTTTGTCCATATTATCTTGTTTTGAGCTTCTAGGAAGGGAAAATAGGGATTAACTGGGCATTGGCTTTTCATAGAAAGTTATTTTTCATTAACGTCGAAATGTTATTTTATTTTTCTGCGGTCAAAGAAAGCAATATATTTTCACTTATTGAAGAGGACTACTAAATGGAATATCTAGAAGGAATGGCGTGGCACTGTTTTGTTTGTTTTGTCTTCAACACAACATTCGTCACAATGGTTATACGTGATTGAAGGTAATGGAAGAAGATGGTTACAGCATGTTTCAATATGACACTGATCAAGTTGGTTTCCTGGGAGTGTTGTATAACAACACATTCCTGAGCTCGTTCATAAAAGATCATATTGTTTTTAAAAGCTTATACAGGTCACAAGAACGCGGCAAACAACGAGTCGGCAGAAGTGGATGCTGCCTTTGCTTATGTAATGTTTACTGGTTTTGTAATATCTCCCTTGTAGATCAAGGATATTTACGAGTTATTTCCGAACAAACTTTGGGACAATGCTTAGCGCGATCCCGAACGTCTATTTTCCTTGGGTCGGTTTCCCACGAATGTTCCCTAATTTTAAATCAAAAGTTTTTTTATTATATTGTCACAACGCGCGTTTCCCTCTGACGCTTTTGTTAAAAATAATGATTTTTAAAATTGAAATGTGCATCATTTGCGTAGAACACAACCTTTCTGTAACCTTGTCACTACGCGCGATTTCCCTTTGATGCGTTCGTCAAAAATAATGATTCTTAACATTCAATAAGTGTATGACTGAAACTTTAGTATAATGTGTATTATTTGTGTGAAAATATGAGAAAATAAAACGACCGAGATTATAAGGATGCCACCTTGGTTGATTGTAAATAATTATTCGTTTGTGAATGTTCCTAAAAACAATGTCCTCATTGTGAAGAGGTTTAAAGGACAAAATGAAGATATTGAAATAATGCAGTGATGGAAATTATTTGTCGATAATTCTTGTTGGAGTTCTTGTATACAAGGTTTTAACAGTGTATCGCGGTACTGTGTCCCGCACATTGACGGGTTCAAGTGTGAACTATTGTCCTCAAATCATCTTCGTGAAGAAAGCACGGCACGTTTTTTTTTTGTTATGTGTGGATACCAAAATGTCTTGGTGTCACTTTCAAGATGGTGTCATTTTCAAGATGGCGCCCAATCACGATTTTGCTCAAAGTTCACTTCATTTTCATCTGATTTGGATATTGTTTGGTAATTATTGTATTATTTTAGCTTGTGTATTCTTTTTATGGAATGTCGATACTGAGCATCATGTATAAGTAAAAGTTTTACTGTCAAGATGGAGTCATTTCAAAATGACATATTTTCTCCTGAATCACGTTTTTGATAGCTGATAGCTCAGTTCATTATCATCCGATATCAATGTTTTGTAATATTATAATACCATTGTATTCTTTCTTAAGTGTTTACTACAAGTAGAGTAACAACACAACAACTGTTTGTTTGTTGTGTGCAGCCATTTTGAAATTACGCCACCATGTAAGTGGCCCCAACACATTTTGGAATTTCTTCACGTATATCAACAAGTAACAAAAGGTATTGCTTCTTTCACAAAGGAGCATACGAGCCTACATTGGTAATAATGTAATTATTTTTTTCGACTGTTCACTGCTCTTGTAAATAAAGAAAATATAACATATTATAAAACAATATTTGGTCGACTTTCAAGTCGTCCTCCACAGCATAGGCTGCGTGCTCAGGGGTAAACAAACTAATAAACTTAGCGTTCTATAAAATTCACCAAAAATAATTGAGTAAAAATTAAAACCAAGAAATATATCTAGTTAGTTTTCCGAAACCTTTACCTACCTTTTTCTCTCATCATCTCACATTTAAATAAGTTTTATAACAAAAAGACCTTAAGAGTATATAATAGCCATTCTTACTCTCAAATATGTTGCCCTCCCCCAAAACGTTAACTACAAAAAAATCTACTCCGGTGGCTAGAAGACTCCAGACCCGTCCCTCTTCCGCCACCGCCAATCCCCCATCGGAATGGCGATCCTGTGCCAGTGGCGGATACAGGGGGGAGGTAGGTCGATCGTCCCCCCCCATGATTCTTTAATAATAAAATATTTCATATTATTATTCCTTAATAATAGTTAATAATTTTATAGTGCAAACCTCTGAAATGTCATGCTGTCAATTGTTAGCTCGACATGACGACATAACAAATTGACGCACACAAAACTATACTTAGTTTCAGTATTGCATTCAACCCATCATTTCTTTCTAAAACGCACCAAATGCACTCTAAAAACCTTCTTTTCAAAAAAAATTCGCCTGCACCGCTATATTAATGAGAGGCTTCGCCCCCGTACTTGGTTCCTCTACCACGGATATACTTGTAGGCGCAAATCGCCCACCCCTGATTTTGCCGTAGATCCGCCACTGTCCTGTGGATTCCCCATTGGAAAATCTCTGCGCACGCCTATGCTCCACAGGTTGACATACAAACAGTTAGAATAAGAAAACAAATGAAAACCAATTGTCATCATAATTTGTCAAGTTATGTCAACATGTCAATAAACCTTTGGCAGATGAGTGATAACTCGTCGAAATATTGTTTCATTCTATATATTCTTATTTATTTACAAGTGAAGTGTACAGTCCAAAAAAAGATTACATTATTACAAACCTCACCTGCTCCAATAGTGTCATCACTGTTATCTAATACCCACATAGCCAGCGGATCAGCCGAGCTCGTTTAACCGGTTCCCACTCGAACACCGAAGTTAAGCAGAATCGGGCGTGGACAGGGGGAGAGTGGGTGACCGCTCTTCCCTGAAACACACGTATTTAGCTAGCGCTGGCTAGAGCAGATGGAGGGTTCGAAAGCTAGTGTAACGGCTTTGTTATCCTCGACGTGTGCTCGGCAGTCCGGGTTAGTGGAGGAACCTATATGACTGTCAAGGTTACACCGTTCTTTTGGATGGGACGTAAGGCCGTTGGTCCCTTGGAACTTTTCGAAAAGGAGTAGGCTACGTGCCGGTACCGGGTTTCCCCTCCTCCATTCTGTGCGTACTTCATCCTCATCTATCACCACACATCGTCTCGATTAGCCAAAGTGCATAAATATGAGTTAAGACGTTAAGCAATATCCAATCAATCAATCCAATTATACAGTCCCCAACTACAATCCGCCACTGTATATTAAGTGACGCGTATAGAGTAACTGGCGAGTTCGAGTACCGCTCGTTAGGATATAGATGCTGACGTGGTTCAGACATATATTTTAGGAAATATATTAAAACATCATTGTTTTAATATCAAAGGTCACAACATCGGGCTTAGTATAGAAATAGGTGAATATGTGTAATAATGGGTATATGTTGAAAATGATTCATACTTTGGTCCAGGCAATGTGTTTACCAAGACAATATTTCAAACAAAACTAAAAATTTAGAAACGAGCTCAATTAACCATACTGAACAATAGTTGAAAACTCCTCTAAGCTCCTCCACTTGTGTATTGATGGTGGTAAAAGATAGAAATTGAAAATAATGATATTTTAAATTTCAACACATTTTTTTTAAATTCATATATATGCAAATTATTAAGTAAATCATATGACGGAAAAGTAACACGGTAACACTTTGTCCCAAACTAATCGTCTTTGTTACCTCCTCTGACAGTTTTATCAGAATATTTGTATGAGAATTCAATCCGAAAATCACGCTTCCTTGTTTGGCTCTTCTAATATTCAGCAATACAGGTGCAAAAACGGAGATTTATCAAAAACTCGTTCAGGTCCTAAAACAAGAAGCCGAAGCAAAAACATTCACTTCAAATCAATTGTGTGGATCGTTGGTCTTGTGGTTAGCGGATCTGCTTCCAATGCAGAAGGTCCAGGGTCCGATTCCCACCAAAGTAAGAAGTTTTTTAACTTCTGATTTGGACTTAAGTCCATCAGTTCTTGTCTTAGTTGTTCGTAAACGGTGACTTTGTAGCTTTTCCAGCAACGAAGCACATAGTAAATTCAGAGTTGTTCTGAATCGACCTTGTTGATTCTGGCGTTGATCCACGGGTGTTCGCTCTGTCCATACCACGGATTGTTATATTTCCTATTACTAGGCCGCTTCGCGAACGCTTTTTCCAGTCGCGTTGATGGATGAGCTTTTTTTGGAATATTTTTGCCTAATGATTACGTTTTTATGTGGAATCTCCTGACTTTTTCTATAGTTACTTGATATTACTTCTTAATTATGCACCTGTAAAAGTCTTATATTAAAACCTTTAGTGCTATGAATTCTGGCTACCTTTTTCAACTTTTTCTTTCGAAAGGCACTAGATCACCATTATCTTATTGCCCATGTAAAATATGAACGTTGTTACCCCACACGTTTGGTCAAAATCAGCTCAAATATCACGAAAATATCGTATTAAAAACCGGAGAAAAAACCGTAAAAGTACTATTTATATAAAAAATATTTATTTTTCAAATGTCTCTAAAATCATAACATATGTGATTTCAGTGATTTTAAACGTTCCCATAAAGTTTCATTAATATCGGAGTAGCTGTTTGCCAAATATCACCAAAATATCGCACTAAAAATCGAAAAAAATCGTAAAAGTACGATATTTATGAGAAATATTTCTTCGATTGTACCCAAAAACAATACAGCTCTAAGTTCAGCGATTTCGAATGTCTCCTTCAATTTTCATCAAGATCGCATATGCGACACAGACAAAAATACTCACGAAAACAAAACACCCGAACTATTTTTCTTGGGGTAACGTAAGTAAAAAACAAACAAAAAAAACACAAAGTCAAATTGTAGTCTTCGCTTCGCTCATCCAAAAATAATATCGATCTTTGGTTGGTTATCGCTCACTCGTCGATTGCGTCGGGGCCTACAGGGTTGGCTTAGTCGCATTGAATTACTGTTTCCCACTGAAAATCAGTTATATATAACTGAGTGGGTAGACTCTAAATACAATTTATATATTTATTTCGGATTTAAAAGCAAGTGGCTGACCTCTGGTGAACGAAGCGCGTACCCGCCGGAGTAGCATTCGTGTTACGATATGGCTGCTATACGTATGTTTTACTGAAAAAAACACACAACCTATTTATTAAATTGAGTTCGCAAGTCTAGTGAAAAATCTGTTGCCACATCGTTTACAGCCTAGATAGGAAAATGTTAGTGGAAATAAGCGTGAAAGTTGAACTTCGGGGACGATAACATTTGAAGTAACTTAACTCATTCAGTGGAATCGTTCATTTTAATGGCCACCAACTTTCAAAATTTATATCAGGGTAAATGATAGTTTTTTTTCAATTTGACCTTTGTTTTTTATTTTTTTCCGTGCATAAAAAATAGATTCTTTTTTTTCCCATCCCGATTGGACAAAAAGTGCCTTTTTTAGAGCAAATTGAAAATACACATCTGCAAAAATGGCAAAAAATGAAAATAATATGGTTTGTCCCAGAAAAGTAATTTATTTGTAGTATTGCTAGTATTTGAGTTACAAAAAATGTAAAATATGCAAAAAAATTCAGAAAAAAATCTTGTTTTAGGAATGTACATCAAATTTACATCTTAACCTAAAATTAAGCTTTAATTCAAATCCAAAATTTCCCAAAATTCCTTAAAAAACACAATTTTTTTTGGAAAAACACTAAAGATCTTAGAAAAAAATTAAGTTTTGAAATTATTGCTGAAAATAACTTAATTTTGGCCAATTTAATTCTCCACTGAATGGGTTAACTAAGAGTAGGGTATATAGGATTTTTTCGTCGGTTTAATCGGGGAAAAATATTGTTGGGGATGTTTAAATAGTGTATGATTATATTAGGGAGGTCTGTTTGAAGGTATCACTAAAATGTGATTTTCCAATTGTATCAAATAGTATTAAATTGCCCATTTCTGTGTAAAATGCAACTTATTTGAAATAAATTGGACTGCCCGTTTATGTTTTGTGATTTTTTTAATGTTAGGCTGTGATTTTACTTTTTCATCAGATTTTTAGTACATCACAAAAAATATATAGCTTCCCTAAAAAATTTGCCACTTATTTTTTTTTTTTTTTTTTAATAATGTTTTTTATTTAAAATGTGTGGCTGATGCTGAGGATCCAGATGACCCGTCATATGGAGCTGGGCTGTTCTTAACAACATTTTATCAGAATATAAGCAGGTAAAAGCCTGTTCTAACTTTAAAGCTGTTTTTCTCTAAATATTAAAAATTAGCACATATTCCCCCTTTTCTCAGGATATATTAGACCAATTTGAATAAAATTCTCAGGGTATGTCAATCATTGCAGTTTAGAAGACCCCTAGCAGAATAAAGTAATTTGAATTGATAGTTTTCAAAATGATGTCATTGTTTGGTAAAAAAATCAACAATAAGCTTATTTTTATAATGTAATTTTTAATCAAATCTGTTTATTTATAACTCACAAAAGTTGAGAAAGATTGCTTGATTGGTTTAATAGATAACGGGGCATTCAAGTCATCAAATTTAACATTGTAGGTATATCCCATAGACATTCCCTTAAAACTATCTATGAATGAAATAAAATTGTAAGATTGTTAAAAACATGTGATGATCGAGCATCAGCTTGTCATAATGTCATTTATTTCTGGACCAAAAAGTGGGCGTGTGTACACACATGTCCTCTTGATTTGTTGAATATTAGTGTAATCGAAAAAATTATTTCTCATGAAAATCGCAATTTTACGCTTAAAAAAAGTTACGCTCATCCAACAACTTGCCTGAAACAGCGTTTGCGAAGCTTCCTAGTATAAAACTATCTATTTATGAAATAAAATTTTAAGATTTTAGAAAAATATGCGATGATCGAGCATCAGCTTGTCATAATGTCGTTCATTTCTGGCCTAAAGTGTGCGTGTGTACACACAGCATTCAATCATTGTTTATATTTTCTAGCCTGCTCCGCAATTTATTTTATATAAACTAACGTTGGTCAATACCAATAATATTATGCCCATGGAGAAAAAATACTGATAACAATTATTATTTAGATCACGAAATTGTTTCCCAGACAGATTTAGGCGTTCCATGGGAGGGCCGAGCCTAGCTGCGAGTTTCAGAGTTTAGCACCACTAACGACGTACGTGACGTGAAACAGCTTTTTCCTAAAACATGGGTTAAAAGAAATGGCTGTAGGTCTCTAGTGTGACTTGTAGGCTGGTTCTGAACTCGAAAGTCGCAAAAACAGATCTAGGTCCGCAATAATTACAAAAAAAAAATAAAAAAAATTCAAAAAAGTGGCTCTCTGACTAACTCACTCACGATAACTTGTACGAATATAAAAGTTAAACACCACGAACTCACGACCAACTGATTCAGTAACGCCACTGGAAAGTCGCTCAACGACGCCGTTTGGAATCTGTGCACCCAAAGTACACTGTTCCCAAACCTTACCCTGGCGCTGCGATGAGGGGTGCCGCCTCCAGGCGATGATGCTCCGCCGGTACCCAGCTCCTTGGATCTCACGTGCTTAGTGAATAGTCTTACAGGCTAAGCAAATAACTAGAGCATGCATTGGGTGATTTGATGACGGTTCGACGTGATGCGTCAACATGCTAGGTTATGAATGGAACAAAAGGATGCTTGCAAATATTGACTCGACTCACTAATTTCTGGAAGTTATAAATTCAACGTTGTATTGTGGACTATTAGTTGGCAAACATGATACAAATATGGCAAGTTGAGAATAATAAAAAATAAAAAAATTAATTAATTGGATCCAATTTCCCCCATTAAAGTTGTTTTAAAATTTCAAATCAACATGACCAAATTACATAAACATACAAGTTTCCTTATGACATAAATAGGTTTGTTTTCTACTCAACACTCTCTCAGGCTGGGCTTGTCCAACGACGCCGTGCGTGTATGCTTCAGGTTAGCGACCCGGGCGTTCCGTCCGTCGTCCGACGAGTTCCAGGCGTCCTGGTCCAGAGTTTCCTTCAGGAACGACGTGGAATATTCGACGTAGCGATGGGGAGGGGTACGTGGTAATGATACACGCACAATACGGGGCTAAAGCTGAATGAATGCGCCGAAGGCATAGATCCCACCAGCATCACGTGCTGACTGAGGAGGTCAGGAACTGTTATAGTTCGAGCATGGAAAAGTATTAATCGTCAAACAAGGAAAATGTACGGTTATGTTAGGAAAAACAGGAAGAAATAGGCCAAATATCAGTATGGATGTCCATGATCAGGCGTGGGTCGTCTCGTACATGAGAGGATAGGAAAAATGGCGCCTAGCACAGCATGGCTGGGCCAAGGATGCTCTGCTCTCTCAGTACGTAATATCGAAAAAGAAGTATAATATCAGATATCTAATTGGCTTTTTGGTCGGCGACGCTTCTCGTCGTCGTCCCGTTGTGGATTTTGGACTCCATCGCTCTTCCAATACACTCCCGGTACGGTAAAAACTACTTTTTCTCGCACTAAATCACAAGTTGATCCCGCTTCGGTTCTTCCTCTGGGACAAGTGGACGAACAACCCCGTAGCACCGGTCCTTGCGCATGCGCCCCTCCGCATTTTAGGCGGATCTCGCGCATCTCCCAGGCGCGGGTGTGTTGGGTCGCCGTAAATTCAAAATTCTAGTGCCCGCCGATGGCCCTAAGCCAATGGGACGGCAGCTTTCGTCAAATCACGGCCTACTCGATTCCACCTGTTGGCGTTACTTTCCAAGAGGCACTGGCTCCCTGGTCTTGGCTCGCTGGCCTGGCCGCATTCCAATGTCACGTGACTATTGATTTCCTCGGTCGTCGCCTGAACGAACGATCCCCGAATCGACCGTCTGAACTACCCTACAGGCAGAGCCCGCGCTCCCGAAAGCTATGTATAAAAAACCGATTGACAAACCACCTTGTCAATCGCCTATAGCCCCCTAGTAGGCCATTTATGTAGACCATAGGTCTAATTACTAGGCACTGAAAACACTTGCTATATTATTTTAGTAAGATTCTTTAGCTTCATGGTTAACCTTGGATATTTGCGTATGCAAATATTTATAAAAACTTGGGTGTGGCAGGCCTAACAGGCTGCCCGGCCACACTAGTCTATTAGAAATTACACGGATGCAAGTAAAATAATCTATACTATAATCTATACTCTACTATACGAAAAATATTAATTATTTCACTACTCTATTTAGTGCATTTGTGTTTGAGGTCCAATATGGCATCCAGCGCTAATGAGACGACGCCAAAGCGTAAGACGACTAAGATTGGTCGACTGCTTGTCTTGCTGCTTATTTCACTACTCTATTTAGTGCATTTGTGTTTCAGGTCCAATATGGCATCCAGCGCTAATGAGACGACGCCAAAGCGTAAGACAACTAAGATTGGTCGACTGCTCCAAGCAGTCACAAACGTGTTTCGGACAACCCCACCTACGTGAGTCGAGTTCGTGTTCCAACTGCCTTATCTTATCCCTCCTGATACCACTTTACCCACGCACACAAAAAACTGTAAAAAAAGACAAATCTTACACAATCAATAGCAATGAGATCTAAAACAAGAGCCATGCTCATGTATAATTTTCTAAATTAAACTGCCTCGTAACTACATCCTTAAAACTATTGGCATAATAGAATTGGAAACTATCAATTAAATAGTAATAATTCTAGCAAATTATACTTTGCCAATTTATTTAAACATAATAGTTTTTATAAATTGAGGATGATCCGATATAGAAGGGGACTTGAGCTTCGCGCTTCTTTAAGATCTCTTAACTTTTAAGTGTATAAGAATTGGTCGTATTTGCATTGGTTGTATGTATGCTTGGGATCCGGATCTCATTACTTTATCAAGTTCTATTGCAAAATTGTTTTTGTTAAAATAGAATGACTTTTATAAAGTATACTATTAATTGCTATGGTAATATCAATTAACAATAGAATGTTAAATATCTCGTGGCCCAATGAATTGCTTTTTTATTGTTGTAGGATATTATCGTCAAGTTTCTATAAAGCCATCTATACAGTTGATTATTTACCTGTAAAAAACCACCTTAATTTCAATGCTGCCTTTCAACTACCTTTATCAACTTGTTTTTTTCAAAATGCACAAGATGACTATGGTATTGTAAAATATGAACGTTGTAGTCCCCTTGCACCCATTTGGTCAGAACCGCGGCTTGGCTGCGGCGCCCTAACGGGCACCTAGACTAACACCCTCAAAGTGATTTTGAGCATGTTTATACTTATTTTGTCACCCAGAAACAATGATTGTACCACAATCAAATTTGTCATGTGTTTCCATGTACCTTAATCCCTTCGATTATGAGAGTTTTCAAGTTCATATCAGGTTTCATGATGACTGGGTGACACCTCGACAACAAACCAACTCTGCTTTCTGTATGAGTGTGGTAGCGCACCGCAGCTTGGCTGCGGCGCCCTGACAAGCACCTAGATACCTAGGAGTACTTGATGAAAGGAAAATTTGCTTTAAAAATAGTTAGTTTGTGCCTCAATATGCAGTCGAAAATTAAATTGTATACCAATCTCTCATTGCCCCGACAGAGTTGGTTCGATCGCGAGAGATCCCAGCGAGACTTGCAATGCTAAATGTTGATTTTTCCGTGGTAATTCGTGTTTGCGAATGCAAGGAATTGAGTCCTCTTGAACCGCCCTTGGGGCCGGTGGGCATCCCATAACAATAACTCCAATATGCCTAGTTAGTCCTGCGCATACATATAGCCCCCTGTTACAAGTTTCCCACTAAAATTACTATTTTAGTGCACAGTTCGCATTGACAGTTTGTTGCTTTCTATATTATTAGCATACGTATGAAATCGAGGCACTGAAAAGGCAACCAAACAAAGCGGTACGTTCTATTCTTCAGATGAACAGGTTTTAACAAATGGATGAATATTAGGTACAGGATATAATTAAATACTCTCACTTTCATAGTTATATAACGTAAGGAGCTGACACCGATTACCTCGAAAATAATAAAAATTAAATGCAGCAATATTACTCAATCGTCGTCGTCGTTTTTTAAATTTTAAATTTTTATTAGGGGTTCTCAACCGTTACTTTATAATGCACCATTAGGGATATGGGCAGTGGTTCATCGCTCATCGCTCGACGATCTATTTCGGCAAGGGAGGGGGAACGAAACGTGGTTTAACGTTTAAGAAATCTTTTCGTTCCATTCGCAAGAAGACTTTAAAGAAAAGTATTTTTTTAATATACATCGATTTCTTTTCAAAATAGTAGTGCGTTATTGGATGAGCGAAGCGAAGACTTCAATTTCACTGACCCCCAAACAATTTAGCTCGGGTGTTTTTTGTTGTTTGTTTTTTTGTTTGTTTTTCTGTCTGTTTGTTAACTCTCTACCAGGCAAACGGCATAATATGCGATCTTGATGAAAAATTGGAGGGGACCTTCGAAATCTCTGAACTTAGAGGTGCATTTTTTTTTGTAAAATCGAAGAAATATTTCTCATGAATATCGTACGTGTACGATTTTTTTCGATTTTTAGTGCTATATTTTCGTGACATTTAGGCCGATTCTGACCAAACGGGTAGGGCTACAACGTTCATATTTTACATGGACATTAAGGTATGGTTATGTATTGCTTTTTGAAAGAAAAAGTTGAAAAAGTTAGCCAGAATCCATAGAATAAAGGTTTTAAATTTTTAATATGAGTTTTTTTAGGTTTATAATAACAATTTACAAGTAACAATAGAAACTTGACAACAATCACCAACAATGCGTTCAAAAGGCAATTGATAAGTAAATAGATCCCACGCAAACTAAAAACTTACAAAAAAAACTCATCCATCAACGCGACGGGACTTTAGCGTTTTCCTAGTTGGATGAGCGTAGCGAGCGTAGCGAGCGAAGCGAAGATTCCATTTCACTACACTGGAGAAAAAAATCCGGAATGTTTTTTTTTTTTTTTTTTTTTTTTTTTTGTATTTTTGTCTGTTTGTTAGCACGATTCCGGCTAAACCGATACTCCGATTGCGATGAAATTTTATTGAGACCTTCGAAATCTCTGAACTTAGAACTGCCACGTTTTTGAGCGCAATCGAAAAAAAATTTCTCATAAAAATCGCAATTTTACGATTTTTTTCGATTTTGAAAAAATTTCTTCGATTTATAATACCTACACGCTTTGTCCGATTGTAATGATTTTTTCACAGGACCTTTATTTTATGAATTTATATATTCGTGGAAAATTTAAGCGCAATCGAAAAATTATTTCTCATGAAAATCGCAATTTTACGTGGTTTTTCTTTTTTAAAACAATTCTTTGACTTATAACACCTACATGCTTTATCCGATTGTAATGATTTTTTAACAGAACCTTAATTTTATGAATCGATATATTCGTGTGAAATTTGAGCACAATCAAATAATTATTTCTTATGAAAATCGAAATTTTACGATTTTTTTATTTTTAAATAATTAAAAAAAAATCTTCAACTTAGTAATGATTTTTTCACAGAACAGAAAATCCGCATAACACATGGCAGCTCAATGCACCAATTACGCTCATCCAACAACGCGGCGGGACTTAAGCGTTTTCCTAGTATATAACATTGTATTAGCGTGGACTCATCCGCCCGGCCGCCCCCAATTAACCACTGGCTATGGTAAGGATAATCTCATGCAAGTCATGTACCATACACATGGGTAGGAGAGGAAAGGGGAGTTCTCACGTTGTGGTCGTCATCGTCGTCGTCATCGCACCACTCTAGGGGATATGGGGAGGCAAATCCCTTGCTGGTCAGAACCAGCCGTGGTTAGGGGGTGGAAAGGAGAGTTCTCACATCGTGGTTGTCATCGTCGTCGTCTTTGCACCATTCTAAGAGATATGGGGAGGCGAATCCCGTGCTGCATGTTGCTTGCATGTTGGACAGAACTACCCTGGGGAAGGGGGAGGAAAGGAGTCTATGAGGTATATGGTTGGATAGAGATGGTTAACCTGTGTGAAACTCTTGTGTGTTTCTTCCAGCTTGCCCGCGTCTGAACCCCTGTTGCCCCGGCGAGCACGGCCGTTCTTCGATAAGGATGATGGAGGAGTATTTCTAGGGGTAGAAGCCACTTTGAATGCTGCTGCAGACCGGAGGTTATTGAAATACAAGTTACAATGTACGTTTATCAAGGTGAAGCTATTGGATGAATTGAATAGCTCAACCCCGCAAAGGAACTTTTTAAACGTAGTTTATTGTTTAAAAGTTTTTCAATGTTTTATTAGATTCAACCAATAGTTTGGTAATTAATATTATCACGCTGCAAGATTGTTGTAATGTAACCCCTTTAACCCCTCTTCCTCCTTCGCCTGGATCCGCCACTGAATTGAAAAAAGCTTCTGACATAGTTGGTGTGTTATGACCAAAACACTAGTTAGTATTTAATTATTATCTTAGTAATGCGCTTATTTTAGTGCAATAAGATGACTTTTTGGAACAACCTCCCGCCTACAACGTTATTGTTGGTAGTCTCATTTTATTTTTATTTTTTAACGTAACTCTTGTCAAAATACTAACATATTTGAGACATGTTGTCTCATAAATAGCTCCCATTCTACGATTTGTTCTTCCGTAGTACTAATCATCCCAAGCCACTTACACCTTACAAGGGAGAATGTGCTCGAAATAAACATTATTTAAGTCACTATAATCGTCTTTTATAGACGTCCACCTCAACCGAAAAACGAAATATAAACACCAATAATTTCTATGTTGTCAGATGATACTAAACAATCATCTATTATCAAAGAGTAGTAGATATGAAATGAATACTTGTTATTGTTGTTATATAACTCAAAAAACTTATATTAAAACCATTATTTTTATGGATTCTGGCTAACTTTTACAACTTTTTCTTTCACCATAACCTTAATGTCCGTATAAAATATGAACGTTGTAGCCACCCCACCCCCCCACCCCCACCCACCCCCCCCCCACCCCGTTTGGTAAGAATTGGCCCAAATGTCACGAAAATATCTTACTATAAATCGAAAAAAATCGTAAAAGTACAATATTTATGAGACATATTTCTTCGATTGTACCCAAGGACGTGGAAAGTCAAAGTTAAAAGATTTCGAAGGTCCCCTCCAATTTTTGTAAAGATCGCATATCGATGGTGAAGAACTAATACCTTCTATCTGCCAAAAAGTAAATTGTTCAGGAGAGTATTAAAACAGATTTAAAAAAAGTAACTAGTTGGCGGTGGCAGATAGGAGATACTGATGTAAGGTAGAACAATATGTCTTTTTTGTAGATGTTTAAGCATTGTTAGATAGGAGCTTTTAACATAAAAAATTTGAAATAATTTTGTGTATCTATAGACACAAAAATCTCATTTTGCAGAAAATGGCAGATAGAAGTTATTGGTTCTTCACCATCGATATGCTGTTTACCCAGTAGAAAGCAAACAAACAGACCAAAACACCCGAGCTTAATTTTTTTTTTGGGGGGGGGGGAGTAAAATTGAAGTCTTCGCTTCGCTCATCCAATTAGGCCGATAACCGTTAACTTTAAAAAAAATGTTTCGATCGTTATGAAATTTTGCAGGGTCAATAAGTACAACATTATCTCCTATTTAACAAATTTTTAGCTAAATCGGTCACGACCTTAAAGACTTATTGGTATGTAACATTATGGGAATGTCGTACTCGGGTCGTGTTGCACGTACCGGTGCTCGCTCAACAACGCGACGGGACTTTAGCGTTTTCCTAGTAAGAAATATAGCAATCGGTAGTATGGACAGTGCGAACACCCGTGTTTCAACGCCAGAATCGATAAGGCCGATTCAGAAACAATTTTAAATTTATCATGAGCCTCGTTGCTAAGATGGCTCCAAAGTCACCGTTTACAAACTCCTAAGCTAAGAACTGATGGACTTAATTCCAAATCAGAAGTTAAAAACTTCTACCTGTAACGGGAATCGAACCCTGGACCGTCTGCATTGGATGCAGGTAGGCTAACCACAAGACCGACGAGCCACAGAATCAAAATGTAGATAATGGACATCAATAAAAAAAATCATGTAACATATTGGTAGTGAGATTACCAACCATTCATCTTCAATCGTCAACACCTGAGCGCAAGACTTTTAGTTGAGCCAAGCTCTTGGTTCGCCAATATGAAATTAAAAGATTGCATTGCAATGCACAGATAGGCCTACTCGACTCGCAACAAATATTTACGAAACGAATCTTTTAGTATTATCTATATTAATAACTTAATTCACAAATCCAGTTTTAAAGAATATCACAATAAAAAATAGTATTATCTATATTAAGAACTTAATTCACAAATCCAGTTTTAAAGAATATCACAATAAAAATCATACATATACAATCATTCATAACATATTAATGTATTTATGTGCTACTATTTTAAGTGCTACTACATAGTTATTATATACTAGCTCCAACCAAAGAATGCAGATGCTCTCGTCACAAGTGGAGTGGTGGGTGGTATTCAGTATGAATGCGCGGTTACAAGAAATGTCGTCTTTGTGAATGAAAGAGAATTTGTGTAACCAGCC
>JAMZAV010007379.1:0-16553 GCA_024449915.1 Sweltsa coloradensis | reverse complement strand
TGCCACATGCCAAGATTCCCCCGAAATGTGGTAGTCTTTTTACACTTTGGCGCCATCTTTAAAGATGGCCGCCATAGCGTAATTAATGGCGAGACGAATTGCCTCCCGGTTTCAAACTGACTATTGGGGTGTCTAGTACACGCATAAAAAATTTAATCTCTTTACATGTTATTACAGTCAATTCGGCCATTGTAGGATCTAGTAATATTTTTAGCAAAAATGCCTTAAAATGTGTACAATTTGCAATTTACAGGCTCGAAATCACAGTTTCACTCATTCTACTGCCATATTTGAGTTTATGATGGTCGATTTAATACTAAAAATGGTGCCACATGCCAAGATTCCGTCAAAATGTGGTAGTCTTATTTTCACTACAGACGCCATCTTTAAATATGGCTGCCATAGGTAAATGGATAAAAAGACGAATGGCCTTCCGATCTCAAACTGACTATCGGGGTGTCTAGTACACGCATACAAAAAATTTGATCTCTATATACATGTTATTACAGTCAACTCGGCTGTCGTAGAAACCAGTGAAATTTAGTAACAAAATTGCCTTAAAATGTGTAAAATTTGCAATTTACGGCCTCGAAATTCACAAAATTCCAATTCTGATGCCATATTTGAGTTCCCTATGGTCGATTTCATGGAAAAAGTGGAGCCACATGCCAAGATTCCTCCGAAATGTGGTAGTCTTGTTACACTTTGGCGCCATCTTTAAAGATGGCCGCCATAGCTAAATTAATAGCGAGACGAATTGCATCCCGGTCTAAAAATGACTATTTGGGGGTGAAGAACACGCATAAAAAATTTGGACCTCTGTATAAAAGTGCACAATTGGTACTAATGGTGTAACATGGAAGTCGGACTAATATGACTATTCGAAATTGGTAGTAAACAATAGTTAGAACATTCAATTACCTACAAATCGGTACAAGAAAAAATAAAATTGGTTAACTGTGTCACGAGCTATGTACATTTTAAAGGGGTATTTAACCGCTAAACTCAAAAAATATATTTCATTCAGGCTAACTAGTAATGAATTTAGCAATTAACAGAAAAATTATTGGGGCCACCATGACCTCCCAAAAAATTATCAAACATGACATTTTTCGAGCTAGGTCCCATCGGCAAAAATCTCCCATAAGAAATAACATGGGGACGATCTTTATGCCCCGTGACCTTGGAGGATTTTGATCCAAAAAAATATTGGCCATTATTGACGTACTCTACAGCCTTTTCTGTAAATTCCCTATATTTTGTTTTGTAATTTGGGCAAGTAGTTTGGTCAAAATATGCTGATTACTAAGTTGGGGTGTGATTTTGGAATGCATATTTTTGCGTGTTTGAAGGTATATTTGGGCACAGTTTCAAGACACGATGTTATAATGGGGCATTTTAGATTGGTACTATGCTCTAGTATCTATGTGGACCAAAAATGAAGCAGGTTAAAGCCGATTTAAGAAATTCCCCAAAACACCAATTTTCACTAATTTCTGGATCAAAAAAATTAAAAAATTTATGTTAAATCACAGTTACAAGATATAATTTTTTAAACGGTCATTTTAGTGTAGTATTGTGCTATAGATCACGTGGTAAAAAATAATTTTTGGGGTTTTTAGCCCCTTTAAGATAGAAGCGACTAGGCTTTTCAATGATCGCACATCCAAAAACAAAATGGAGGCTAAAAAAAACTGATACCACAATTCGAAGTGACATCCTCATCCTCCCTAGAGATGTTTCAAAAGGTGCATACTACCACGTGGTCAAGTCAGATTTGAGATGGTTACTGGGTTGAACGAAACTTTTTCTCAAAGATTCTGGGGTCTAATAGTCTTGTTTGTGCTCCAGTGTTAGCTTGTCCAGATTTCACGAAGCCCTTTATTCTGCAGACCGATGCGTCCAATGTTGGTCTAGGTTGTGATCTGTCACAAGATCTAGAGGACGGGGAACACGTCATTGCGTACGGCAGTAGAACTCTGTTTTTTATTTAATTTAAATTAATTTTAAAAAATCTTCAACATAGGAATGATTTTTCACAGAACAGAAAATCCGCATAGCTCAATGCACCAATTACGCTCATCCAACAACGCGGCGGGACTTAAGGAGAATCCCTAGACCCAAATATGATTTCTAAAGAATGCAGTAAAGACATCGGAAAAGCAGTGCTGGGGAAGGAACTTTTAAAAAGAACGCGTTCTCGTGAACGCGTTTTTTTTGTGAACTTTCAGTGAACTTACTCTTTTTTAAATGAATGAACTTGAACTTTTAAAAGTTCATTCCGAGAACGAACTTTCCAGTTTTAGAAAGTTCATTTGTAAGTTCTTTCCGTGCGCCGAGCAGCCGTCGACTCGCCGCCGTCGATGCTTAAAAAACAATAACAATTCGTTGTGTATCGTAGTTTTTTTGTTTATTTGGATTAAGGACGCGTCAACCGTTAGGTCATAATGAACCACTCTAACCTGGGGAGGGGGGGAGGAGGGGCCCATGCTGGTCACAACCAGTCACGGGAAAGGGGAGGAAGGGGGGTTTCTCACGTCGCGGTCGTCATCGTCTTTGTCATAGTTCGTTGTGTCATAGTCATCGTCGTCGGGGAGGTCGTCAAAGGGAAGGGGACAAGATCCCCGACGACGATTACCAGAGCTCGCCTCTATTTATCGTTTATCGTAGGCCTACGTTGACGCATTTTCAGCTGATTTTGACAACATCACTGACGATTCACGAAGTTAAAACGATGTACGCCAACTAATTCGAAAAAAAATCTTGTAAGCCTAAAATGCTAAGTATCTGCATTAATTTTACAAGCTGGTCGACGAGAATGTAGTACAAATAATCAACACGATCAAAGACAGCTCAACACTTTCGTCCGACTCAAACTCGCGAGAAAATTGGTACTCGAACACCCCTTATGTTTTTTCTCGTGTTTTTCTTCAATTTACGCTAGCCTTTAATAAAATAGTGAATTTTTTACAAAAGAACTTTTAAAAGAACTTAGTTCATATTTTAGACGAACTTGAACTTATCAAAATTTTAGGTTTTAAAAGAACTTGAACTTTTTAAAAGTTCATTATTTGAGCTGTGAACTGAACTTTTAAAAAGTTCATTTTAAAAAAGAACTGACCCAACACTGCTGAAAAGTAAGTAGAATGTAAGAGGGGCTTAATAAAAAAGCGGATTATTTTTTTGAAATTTTTTTGACGGGACAACCTCAGAATTATCAATTGTATTCAAATTACAAGAATCAGTTGCTCAAGTTCAAAATTGAATTTTTAGTAGCGGGTTTTTTGTATATTATTTCTACACTCTTTTATCTACGACCTAAATATAAGTTTTGTTGGTTTTATATGGTTTCAGGCGTTTCACGATTTTTTCGTTTAAACGGTACAAAATTTGAAATTGTACCGGCAGGCGAAAAAAATTGTGCAACGCAACAAACCATATAAATCCAAAAATCCTTTTATTTAGGTTGTAGATAAAGAAGAATAGAAATAATATACAAAAAAACCGCTGCAAAAAATTCAATTTTGAACTTGAGCAACTGATTCCAGTAATTTGAATACAATTGTTGATTCTGAGATTATATCCCGTCAAAAAAATTTCAAAAAAATAATCCGCTCTTTTATTAAACCCCTCTTACATTCTACTTACTTTTCAGACGTCTTTACTGCATTCTTAAGAAATCATATTTGGGTCTAGGGATTCCCCTTAAGCGTTTTCCTAGTTTATGTATTTGGTTAGAGCTCTCTGTATACAAAATATCTATTAGACCTTGAACAAAGAGTTCAGATTTATGGAAGACTCTGTACCACCGCTAGGTATATTTACCTTAAATGTGTTTTTGTTTTATATTTGTTTGTTTTCGATCTTTTGACACTGACAGAAATACGTCAGAGATAACAATTTGCCTCTTATTAAAAGTATTCTCAATCATCGCATTTGATAACATTTTGCTTTCACACTACAAGGTTTAACAGTGTAAAAACGTGATCAAAACTGTAAAGATTCCACCTACAATTGAATGAAGACGCCGGACACAGAACGACAAACATAACCTGAAGTTCGTACGTTGTGAAATACGAAAATAAAATATAGGACTAATCGAACTATGTTTTAAAATATCAAATTAATTTATTCAATAATGTGTGCCGACAGAGACAATAATGAAGTGAACCCAATTCATAGGATTTAATTTATTTCCATGGAAACATGACTTACATTTCACTTCGAACCAAATCTAACCGAGTGGCACATGTATGTCAAATTTGCTGCCAGAATAACAAAATATTTACACAATATAAATCTCAGCTCCATCATAAATACTTGACCATGCACTTGTGGTCATAATCTACTACATATTTACCTCCAACTCATTCACCAAAACTCCAAAAAGGTAAGAATTCAATCCAAATTGTTCATTGCATTAATTAGTAGCCTTATAGGCCTTACATTATTTTAAGTAAGGCGGGCCTAAAATAAAATATTATGAAAGATTAACATGTAGGCCTAGGCCTAAAGAACTAGGCGAGTCAACAGCTCCCTTGGTGGTAGGCCTACGTTAGTTGTAGTCTAGGCCTCATCACAGATAACATGGGAGTTTTTGCATTAAAACTGTCATGGTCAACGTCAGTTACTAATAGGCCTATATTATTGATTGCTTTAATATTCCGTTGGTATCTATTGCCACACGTACTACGGTACGAACCAAAACACAGGTCTAATCAATATAAGAATTAAAATGTGTATATTGCCGTCCAAGTAACTTATTAACAATACCGAAAGTTGGCAAGGGCGCTAAGCGCTTGACTCTGATTCGGGAGGTCCCGGGCTCGAATCCCGTCGAGACCGGCAATCCTGACTGAAGTTTTTCCTTCCAAAGTTTCCCTTAGTCGTTAATGTGAATGCAAGGGATAGAGTCCTCTTATAAACAGCCCTCGGACAGGCCTACGCTAAACGCTAAAGTGGGCACAGTGCTCTACGTTGGCCATCTTCCTTGGAGAGAAAAATACAAAACGTACAATCATCATCATCATCATCATCATCCACCGCAGTTTCCCTCTTTATCCCCGTCTGGGCCCGGAGTAGAAATGGCCCAGAGCATGGCTCTGCTAATCATACAAGGCGATTCAAGAGAAAAGTCCACCTCGCAAACATTAGCTAGTAAGAGGGGAGTATATTACTCCCCGAAACTAGAGGTGAGCTCTGGTATCCGTCGTCGGAAACACCGCCCCTTTCCCTTGACGACCTCCTCGACGACCATGACAATGACATTATGAATGATGACAAAGACGATGTCGACCCCGACGTGAGAGCCTCCCTTTCATCCTCCTACCCGTGGTTGGTTCTGACCAGCATATCCCCTATCCCCTAGGCTAGAGTGGCGCATTATGACCTAACGGTTGACGCGCCCTTTTTCCAAATAAACCATTAAACCATTGACGACCTACCCGACGACGATGACAATGACATTACGAATGATGACAAAGACGATGACGATCGCGACGTAAGAACCCCGAGGTAGGAACATAGGGAATATATGAGGTGTTACTCCTTTATTTTTATTCCAGAGACGTGTGTACCGCAGGAAGAAAGGAAGGAACAACAATGACGGAGGAGCCAACCTAGGCCCGTGAGGAGGGTCATTCTCGCCACGTCTGTGACCACTGAGAGCGAAGGTCTGTTTGTCATTGGATTTGTGTTCTATGAAGGTTAAATTGAAATATTACCCCCCATGCCTCTCGCGAAAGTGTGAGCGTACTGCTCCCGCCAAAGCCCTAAATTCAAAATGGATGCCAGCGGCCATGTTAGAAATTATCTTTGCACTGGTTTGGCCTACAATACAGTTAGGTGTATAATTTTTAAGGGTATTTCGGGTCAAGGATTTCATTTTTAAAGTCTTTTGGAGATTTGACCTTTAACTCCAAGAACTCAAAATGAACGTCGATTTACAGCTCAGAACAGAAGTATGGAATCATTTGTAATTCAGCGGCAGTATAAGTAGGTATGTACTAATGGGTAAAACTGTGTCTCGTCCTTTGGTTTACTGACCAACGTTTCAGCTCCAATTTAGGAGCCATCTTCAGGGTCCTTAATCTCTGGTCGTCGACCTCGTACTGAGGCGTTGGGTTCGATTCCCGCCTAAGCCACAAGTTTTTTAACTTCTGATTTGGACTTAAGTCCATCAGTTCTTGTCTTAGGAGTTTGTAAACGGTGACTTTGGAGCCGTCCTAGCAACGAAGCACATAATAAATTCAGAGTTCTCTTCTGTATGATCCCTGGGCTGTTTCGTCGTGTCGATGATGAGGCACTGCTCGACGTTTCGCCACCCATGTTGGTGGCTTCTTCAAGAATGATAAATCAGCAGTGCCTCATCATCGTTTCATCAGTTCCATAAACTTGTCCCCCCACCAGAACATTTCGACTCAAAACCAAGTGCATAATTTTGCACCAATTATGCACCATTTTGCACCCAAGTCTTGAATTTTGCACCCCAATACTTTCGGAGATACTGCCCTTACACCCACACTCACAACCACACCCACACTCACACCCACACCCACACCCACACCCACACCCACACCCACACCCACACCCACACTCACACCCCACCCACACAACCCACCCACACCAACCCAACCCACACCCAACACACCCCACACACTACACCTCACCACACCACACCCACACCACACTACACCAACCCCACACCACACGCACACCCACACCCACACCCACACCCCACACCCACACCCACACTCACACCCACACTCACACACCCACACACCCACACCCACACCCACCCACACGCACCACCCACACCCACAAACCCACCCCACACTCACCACCCACACCCACACCACCCACACCCACACCCACACCACACCCACACTACACCCACCACATCACACCGACACCCACACACCCACCCAACACCACACACACCACACCCAACCCAGACCACACACCCACACCCACCAACCACGACCACCCACACCCAACCACCCCACACCCCCACACCCACACCCACACCCACACCACACCCACACCCACACTCCACACCCACCACCCACCCCACCCACACCCCCACTACCCCACACCCACACCACACCACACCCACACCCACATCCAACACCCACACCCACACCCCACACCCACACCCACACCCACACCCACATCCACATCCATACCCACACCCACACCCACACCCACACCCACACCCACACTCACACCCACACCCACACCCACACCCACACCCACACCCACACCCACACCCACACCCACACCCACACCCACACCCACACCCACACTGCCCCCTCCCCCATCCCTCCCACATTCATGCGTTCAAATATCTAATCTGATCTATATGGTAAAAATAATATATTTTCATTAACACAGTTAGGCTAGGTCTGTATAATATTTAGCTTTCTCTTCGCACTTCATAATGAACAAAAATAATCACAGTCCTAAATGATTTATTGATGTTATTATGAGGTAATGTGCTCATGCAATGAAACTAATTGTAATTGAGGCTTCAATGCATGGAATTACAGACGTGTTGAGTGTTGCTATAAGAGAAGACTGAAGACTGTAGCGGGCGGCGACCAGAACACTGGTACACACCATCCACCTCATGGCTGTAGACAGTGGCGTATCTCCGGGGTGGGCGAGGGGGGCACATCCTGTAGCAAGACTTTGTGAACTGACAATAATACTGATAATCTTCTCAACGAAACCACACTAAAAACACGTATGTTTAAAATCCAAATCATTCTCGGGCTATGCGCCCCAGACCCCCCCCCCCCTTAATTGTACCAGGCAGGAGGACACATACTTTTCCCGAAACAATTGTTTCACGGGCAATGTTGGCTTCCCCCCCCCCCCCAAAAAAAAAGGCTAGTTACGCTACTGGCTGCCTGCTTGTACCAACTCGGTAACAAGGAGGGATATTATATTATTACTAGGCCGCTTCGCGAACGCTTTTTTTAGTCGCGTTGATAGATGAGCTTTTTTGTAAATTTTTAATATGGGTGGGATCTCTTTACTATTCTAAGTCCCATTGCAAAATAATTTTTGTTAAATAAGAATAATTTTTATAAAGTAGTACTATGCCTAATTGCTATGGTAATACCAATAAATAGAATGTAAAATATCTGGAAGCCTGAAGACTTGCTTGTTTTTACGCATTGTAGGACCGTAGGTGATTGTTGCAAGTTTCTATAGTTACTTGTTAATTATACACCTGTAAAAGGCTTTCATTAATACCTTTATTTCTATGAATTCTGGCAAACTTTTTCAACTTTTTGTTTCAGAAGGCACTACATCACCATTACCTTAATGTCCATGTTAAAGATGAACGTTGTAGACCCACCCATTTGGTCAGAAATGAACCAAATATCACGAAAATATTGTACCCAAAAACGTAGCAGGTTTAGTTCAGAGATTTCGATAGGTCCCCTCCAATTTTCATCAAGATCGTATAATATATGCCGTTTGCCCGGTAGAGCGCGAACAAACATACATACAAAAAAAAACACCCGAGCTAATTTTTTTGGGGGTCAATGAAATTGAAGTCTTCGCTTCGCTCATCCAACTATATGAGTGTCCGGCTGCGGTGGCTCATATGATTAGAGCACGTACAGCAGGTCTGAAGCATGTGACACTAGGGGGACGCGGGTTCAGATCCTGCTAAGGCATGTAGTTCACCCTCATCTATCACCAGTTCACCACTCATCGTCTCGGACAGCAATATTAAAATAATAGAATAAGTTATTCAACAAAAATCATCATCATGTGTTGTTAATGTCGATCAAGTCAGGGATTTGAACTGTAGATCTTCTGATTTGAAAGCATAATCAACCACTGCAGAATCAACTATAGCTGCAATAGTTTCAGTTTGTTTTGTAAGAAAGACTTCCCTGTATACTTCGAGGGGTCGTGTAGTTGATTCCCTACACCGGCAATCCTGACCAGAAACTTCCCAAAAGTTCGCTCATTCAAAAGCAATATTTTGAGAATGATAGAATGAATAACCCTTGAGGGTGGGTACAGATACAATGAACAAAAAGTAAATATTTTAGTTAGTTAATATTTATTACTTTTGATTAAACAACCGACATTGTTGGCTCGAGCGCTAAGCGCTAGACCAAGGCCGTCTAGCGATGTATCGCTCGGCTGGACTCTGATTGGGGAGGTCCCGGATTCAAATCCCGTCGTTTCTGGAAATCCTGACTGAAGTTTTTCCAAGGTTTTCCTCAGTCGTTTATGCGAATTGAAAGACATCCATTCGCAATTGTTCTATCCGCAACATACCTAGTTCACCTGACGAGGGGCATATTGCACCCTATAACACTCAACGCTATAAAAGGTTTCCCTAGGTAAGATTTATAATTTAGATTAGGGATTCATTAACCGTTTGGTCATAATGCTGAAATCTATAGCCTATTATACCGATGCTGGACAGGGAGGCACAGGGGGCGGAAGGGGGTTTCTCATGCCGTTTTGTCATGGTTCATGTCGTTGTCGTTGTCGTCAAGGTGGTCGCTCGGCGACGAGGAAGTCCAGGGCTCGCCTCTAGTACGTGAGTAATATAAAGTCTGGACCAGCACCTCCACCAATGTAGTATACCTGTACCGGCCACTCCACCAACAAACTAAAAAAAATAAGGGCTATGATCATGCAGTCATTTCATAAAAATAATAATTTTAAACATTTTAGTCAGTAATTGGCCTAGAGGTCCGTGTAAATGGTTTTATTTTATCCTAAATTTCGTTTTTAAAAATATAAAAAGTGGTGTTATATGTTTTCATTTAATTTTTTGCATTTCTCGCATGACAAAACGGTGATAAAATAAATAATATTGTTTAATATATGCAAAGGGAACTCCAATATGCACAAAAATCACCATCGTTTTTAGCGCACAGGTAACACCTAAGGATCGTTTCTGCAGTTTTTCATTTAAAAAATCAATAATTTATGTGCACCGTTTGTGTTTCGGCATAAATTTAAGTAAGAAACACTCAAGTTGTCAGCAAGTTAAGATTGAAAGTTTATAAATAGTGTAGATAATGTTGATTTTGTGAAAGGAAATAGTAAAATATGGTTTTATTTTGCAGAATAAAGGTTAATTTGGTGTTATAACTATTTGGCGGTGTTATATGGTTTTATTACCATTTAGCGGCATTATATCGGTTTTATTAAATAAAACCATTTTCACGGGCCTCAAGTTGCTTTTCCCGTATTAGATAGTCGTATGAGAGTCAAGATAAGACGTTGATTGTTGCGTTGCTATGGTGACTAGACCGAACACGGCAGAACTCATCAATAACAACATCAAGTATAGTATCTCCCAAGTAAACCGGAACAGTTCGTTGTTTACTGCCGAACTAGATAATCACCTCCCTAGAACCGATACAATAATAAAGCAATCAAGAACTTGCGCGAAACTTCAAATCCGGAGATTAAAAGATTAATTAATTTAGTTTCCGTGTTGGTTCTGGTCTGGAAAACATATCTCGAGACGCTGCATGGCGGCCTTGAAGCTTTCAGCCATTAACTCAGTTGTGGCGGCTTTGTTTTCAGGACAGGGAACCGGAACGAGTTGCCCCACCCGGGGCTCGAACCCAGAGCTTGTAGCTTCACGCGAGTTTGGGAGAAAAAATATCCAATAGTAAGAAACCAAGGCAGAGAGAGAGATACTATTTTTTGTGGTTTTTGTTTTTATGGTGAATATATTTTGTAATGCTTATTTTACTAAAAATAATATGTTTTTCCGTACTTATTGAGAACTAGTTTAACAATATATTCAAACGTTTTATGCGAATTTAATTAAATGTTCCTTTAAATTATTAATCATTTACCATTATAAGTGCAAAAACAGTAAACATCCCACATTTAGAATTTGGTGAAAAGGAACAAATAGATGCTACAAAATGCTAAATCACCAAATTAATGCTAAATAATATAAATTGTCATGCTAGTAAACGAATCTCTAATTATTGCTAATCATCTAAAAAGCAATTATGTCTCGTTTTAAAACAAAGTGATATCGTAGGCTACGTTAAGGCTTGTTCATTGGATTCATTGGGATTGATATATTTATTATAACTCTGTCACACTCACATTGAATTCACTTTTATTTGTTTATTATTTATTAAACGTCTATCCTATTCAGTTATAAAAACTGATTTACAAAGGAGGATAACTAAATAAATCTAATTACATAGATGCAGAAACAACAATAAACTTCATTTAAGTAAATATTTGAAATAGTAATATTACTACAACAATGCATTAAACACAACAATTTTGGTAACAAATAAAAATGATATAAAATGCATTTAATGAAAGAATCAAATATAAAAAAGGGTGGGGAATGAAAAGAAAAGAGAAGAAAAGAAGAAAAAAAAGAAAAGGAAAGGAAAAAAGAAGGAAAGAAAGAAAAAAAAGAAGAAAAAAATCACTAAAAAAGAAAAACGAAAAGAAAAAAACTGATGAATTAGACGATCCCACTCAAACGAATGTGAGGTTTGCCAAAAATCAGGAACAGCAAATCAGGGAGTATAATCAAAAAACTTTATATTTCAGTGGATTAATGTGTACAGCCAGGGTCAAATCAAGAGGTCTGAAAGATACCTCTTTCACCGACATCTCGTGGTCAACTCTCGGTGCCATTATTTATATCGGCCTGTGAACTGCATTATCGACGTAAATAAGAAACATGGCTGCTAATGTCAAAGGAAAATTCTCTATTCACCAGAGAAACTATCAAGCCTAGAAGAAATATAATATGGAACGTAAAGAGAGCATTATATATCGATACCTTGGCCTAGGCATAGCATTAAGACTATGCCTTAGTTCTTATATTTGCCTTAGTTTCTAATTAATTTTGAATAATTATATCTAAGATGTCAAGTCATATTTTCAAACCACCAAAAAGTTTGTTTTGTGCTTTTGTTTTGATAAAATTGTATTTCCTTCTGACTGCCTTCTAGATATTGACTATTTTTTTGACCAAGAGTCTTTCAAAGCATCCTAAATAATATTAATAACATCAAAATAGTCTAGGGAGCTTCCATCGATCGATAATTTGCAGTTCACAGGGCGATATAAATAATGGCACCAAGAGTGTGACCACGAGAGTCGGTAAAAGAGGTATCTTTCAGACTTCTTGATTTATATATGCCCCTGGCTGTACATTCCTCATGGTCATAAAGATAGAGTGTTACATCTGCAGGGAACAGGATAACAATCCCGTAAGTAGAGGTAAAATTCCAGGTGTAGGATACGTACTTTCAAGTGGAAGAACATACTTTCAGGTGTAGGATACGTACTAACAGGTGTAGGATACTTACTTTTAGGTGTAGGATAAGTATTTTCAGGTGTAGGATAATCACTTTCAGGTTTGTAAGATGTCCCCATTCAGGTGTAGGATGCTCACTTTCAGGTGTAGGATACGTACTTTCAGGTGTAGGATACGTTCGTTTAGGTGTAGGATACTTACTTTCAGGTGTAGGATACGTACTTTCAGGTGTAGGATACGTACTTTCAGGTGTAGGATACGTACTTTCAGGTGTAGGATACGTACTTTCAGGTGTAGGTGTAGTATACTCACTTTCAGGTGTGGATGCCATTTTCAGGGTAGGATACTACTTCGGGTGTAAAATACGTACTTTCAGGTGTATAAAAACGTACTTTCAGGTGTAGGTGCTCATTTTAGGTGTAGGATAGTACTTTCAGGTAAAGGGGAACGTACTTTCAGGTGTAGGATATTTCTTCAGGGAGGACACGTATTTTCAGGGTGGATATAAACTTTTAGGTGTGGATTCTACTTTAAATTTTTGGATATTTACTTTTCGGGGTTAGGATACGTACTTTCGGTGTAGGATATTACTTTTGGGTGTAGGATATCTTTTCGGGTGAAAGATACTACTTTCAGGGTGGGATACTCATTTTCAGGGTAGGATATTTACTTTCAGGTGTAGGGTATCAATACAGGTTTTAGGAAAACCGTACTTTCGGGTTTAGGTAACGTACTCAAGGTTTGTAGGATATCATTTCAGGTGTAGGATATTATTTTCAGGGTAGGATCGTACTTTTAGGTGTAGGATACGTAATTGAGGTGTAGGATACGTACTTTCAGGTGTAGGATACGTACTTTCAGGTGTAGGATACGTACTTTCTGGTGTAGGATACTTACTTTCAGGTGTAGGATACTTACTTTCAGGTGTAGGATACGTACTTTCAGGTGTAGGATACTTACTTTCAGGTGTAGGATACGTACTTTCAGGTGTAGGATACGTACTTTCAGGTGTAGGATACTCACTTTCAGGTGTAGGATACTTACTTTCAGGTGTAGGATACGTACTTTCAGGTGTAGGATACAAACTTTCAGGTGTAGGATACGTACTTTCAGGTGTAGGATACGTACTTTCAGGTGTAGGATACTACTTTCAGGTGTAGGATACGTACTTTCAGGTGTAGGATACTTACTTTCAGGTGTAGGATACGTACTTTCAGGTGTAGGATACGTACTTTCAGTGTAGGATACGTACCTTCAGGGACCCAAGTTTTGAAATAAGCGTTTTGATCAAAACGTCACTTTCATAACGTCACTTGATAACGTCGATTTTTTGTGGTTTGAATGAAATGCTAGTTTTGAATCTTTCTACTGACGTTGTGAGATAAACTTGCTTTGCTGTTCTTCCCGTCAGCTATCTCTCCCGCTAGCCGAACATTGCCGAACTCTGGACCAATCAAATACGAGTATTCTATGCCCGTTCACCCAAAGACCTCAGACAAAGATAGGCCTACTATACATATTACATGTTTTTCTAAAGTCTTTGCATTTCCTTGTTTGTTTACGTTCTCCCGGCGCAGTACCGAACATAACCTATAAAATACAATCAACATGCATTTAAACAGCAAAAAGATTTTATTTCATCAAACCGATTTAAAACGCAAAACTCAAGTTTCATAACAAAAAATAACAAAGATGCGTCGTGTAAAAAAACCGCAGCATGCTAAAAGGAAAATAAAACGCGAGGTGTCTGATGTTGCAAGAGAGGAGCCAAGGGGGCCCCTGGGGTCCAAGGCGCTAGGCCACCCTTTTAAATAGGCTTTCGCCTGGGTTCCCCAAATTTTGATGAAGGGCCTAGGTTACCCTAGTGTGGGGCCATGAAATCAAGTTTAAATTTTTTATTTAAAAAAAATTAAAAAAATCCCCAAATAATCGTAATAGCCTAGCCCCAAATCCAAGCCCCAAAGTGTTGAATTTAACCACACCCTTTGGATATAAACATGTTTTAACAAACGAGTTTTATTTGAGAGGGGTAACGTAAAAAGACACCCCAGCATGCCCCCACAAGCTTTTTTTTTCCGTGGGTAGAAAAAACGTTGTGGGACTCAAAAAAAAGACGTTTGATTCAAACTAGCTTTTTTAGGAAATCGACGTTATCAGACCACGGCCCTCAAAAAGTCGAAAAATTATCGACGTTTTTTATTCAAAACTTTGGGGCCCGGTGTAGGGGTACTTCTTTTAGGGTAGGACACTTCTTTAGGTGTAGGATAGTACTTAGGTGTAGGATACGTAATTTTAGGGGTGGATTACTTTCAGGTGTAGGATACGTATTTTTAGGTTAGACTACTATTTTAGGTGGGATACTTTCTTTTAGGGGTTAGGATACGTACTTTTAGGTGTGGATACGACTTTCAGGGTAGGTACTACTTAAAATGTAGGTACTACTTTAGGTGAGGGTACTTACTTTCGTGAAGGATACGTACTTTAAGGTGTAGGATACGTTTTTTTTTTAGGTGAAGGATACTTTATTTCATTTGTAGGATACGTACTTTCAGGTGTAGGATACGTACTTTTTGTGTAGGATCGTATTTTAGTGAGGATTTTTTTTTTTGGGGTTTTTTTTTTTTTTTTTTTTTTTTAGGATAACCCCGTTAAAACTTTTTGGTTAGGAAGTACTTTTAGGTGTAGGGTACGTACTTTCGGTGGGTTGATGTGGGATACGTACTTTCAGGGGTTTGGATACTATTTCAGGTGTAGGTACTTACTTTGGGGTAGGTACTACTTTTGGTGTCCGGGGGATCGTACCTTTTATTTGGGGGAAAGGGAATTTCTTTCAGGTGAAGATCGTACTTCAGGTGTAGGGGTCCCTACTTCAGGGAGGATACGTTTTTTCAGGGAAAGGGTACTTTTTTTTCAGGGTAGGGTAGTACTTTCAAGTGTAGGTAGTACTTTTTTGGTGAGGATCTACTTTTAGGGTAGGAACTTACTTTCGGTGGGATACTTTCTTTGGTGTAGGGTACGTACTTTCAGGTGTGGTACAACTTTCAGGTGTAGGGAACTTTCAGGTGAGATACTTTTCGGGGTAAAAATGTACTTTCAAGGGGGTAGGATACCACTTTTTGGGAAAACCGGGGATTTCGGAAGGGGGGGATCTACTTCAGGTGTAGATCTACTTTTAGGTGTGGATCGTAATTTTGGTGTAGGATACCCCAATTTTAGGTGTTTTTGGGGGAACGTACTTCAGGGGGAGGGTACTACTTTCAGGTGTAAATTTTCCATTTTTAGGTGTAGGATACCCACTTTTCAGGGGTAGGGGTCACTTTCAGGTTTTTGGACTATTTCGGTGTAGATCGTACTTTCGGGGTAGGAAATCACTTCAGGGTAGGATACTTATTTAGTGTAGGGTACTCACTTTTTGGTGTTTCTTTTGGGAGGGCCCTTTTAGGTTAGGGTACGTACTTTCAGGTGAGGTACTAAATTTTAGGGTAGAAAACTACTTTCAGGTGTAGGATCCCTTTTAGGTGTAGGATGACTTTCAGGTGAAGGGTACTCACTTTCAGGTGTAGGATACGTAACTGTCAGGTTATGATGTAACGTACTTCAGTGTTGGATACTGCACTTTAGGTGTAGGATACTTACTTTCAGGTGTAGGGATCATACTTTTCAGGTGTAGATGCTCTTTTCAGGTGTAGGATTCTCACCTTTAAGGTGAAGGATATTCACTTTTAGGTGTAGTATACCTACTTTCAGGTGTAGGATACTTACTTTAGGTGTAGGTACGTTGTTTCAGGTGTAGGATACGTACTTTCAGGTGTAGATACTCACTTTCAGGTGTAGAATACTCACTAACAGGTGAAAGATGCTCAGTGACAGGTGTAGGATAACGTGTACTTTTTAGGTGTATGATACTCCCATTCAGGTGTAGGATAAGTACTTCCAGGTGTAGGATACTTATTTTCAGGTGTAGGATACTCACTTTCAGGTGTAGGATACTTACTTTTAGTTGTGGGATTCGTATTTTCAGGTGTAGGATACTTACTCTTAGATGTAGGATACTCACTTTCGGGTGTGGGAAATGCTCACTTCCGGGTTTGTAGGATGCGTACTTTCGGCTGTAGGATACTTACTTTCAGGTTAGGATACGTTACTTCTAGGTTAGGATACGACTTTAGGTGTGGAAAAATTTTTTCAGGTGTGGATAAATACTTTCAGGTGAACGATACTCACTTTTAGGTGTAGGATACTATTTTCAGGTGTAAAG
>JAMZAV010007378.1:0-33495 GCA_024449915.1 Sweltsa coloradensis | reverse complement strand
ATACTTTGGAATGGTTGAGTGTGAAGGAAAATAAAATTATTGTTAGTATTATTTTTTCATATATAAAGTTAAAAAAGGAATGATGCCAAATTACTGGGGGACAAGATGACTGATGGAGTAAGGTACATAATGTAAATACTAGGGGAGCAGAAGAAGGAAAATCATGGAGGTCAAATTGTAAAAGTAAAAATGGCTAGGCTCAGTTTTTAAAACAATGGTGTAAGGAATTCGATATGTTACCCAGGGAAATCAAAGAAATAAATAGTTTTGGCATGTTTAAAAGTAAATGAAAAAAATGATTAAATTACAAGTTTATAGAATAATTTTAAGGTAAGAAAGGATTTTAAAAAGGCCTAAGTATTAATTTAAAGTAGTGCTAAGTAGGTTGAACATATGGGGAAAATGAAGTAGCATTGGTTGGGTAGCTGAGTAGTAGGTCTAAATAAATATTATGTAAAATCCTAGTATGATAGTGTAATTTTAAATTTTTAAAGTGTTTCAAGTTGTTTGTTGTAATTGATGTTGTGTAGTATTTGTATGCTAAAAATGTGATGTAAGATGTAACGAAATGGTTTAGAATGAGCCAGAAATAAAGAAATACAATACAAAAACAATACGTTAATATTGGCCCTACCTAGGGCATAGGCCTAGCCTAGGCTAGGCTACATTACATTTGTCAGAATATGTTATTGCTACGACTGGATCCGGCCATCTTTCTTGTGGTACAGGTTCGATGTCTTTCCCATTCGTTTCATCTTTGTAAAACACCCAACCAATTCGTCATTTAATTCTTCAGAGCTGCTTCCCTCCATGTCCGCCGGCCTATGTAGTGAACAGTAAAATTGAGTAAAATTGGGGAAAAATGCGATAAAATCTTGAAACTACCCAAAATTTAGGGGTTAGTTACATACCCTATACAAGAAAATAGCAACGGAAGAGAAACAAAACCACTCGAAAAAGAAGTTCGCCTCTTTGCTCCTTACGCCGGCCGGGCCCGGGTATTCTGATGCTACTTTCCAAGCATAGTCCACCAATCTCCTTTCACGGTGGACCCACGGCTGACCAATCATCATGCTCCCTGGGGTTAAAATTTCAGAGATACGCCCCATACAAAAATGGCGGATGTGTGACTAAAATTGATCGACAGCCAATTTAGGCATAAAATTATCTTAAAATACGATATTCGAACCAAGAAAATTTACGAAAATGGCTGGAGAATTGGCACTGGTAAAACTGTATTGATTTTAGCTTATCGTAGCTGGATGTTTTGCTGTTCTTTGGCCCAAGTTGTTCTATCCAATGTTACAAGATGGGTGAATGCACGAAACAAAGATCTGGCCCGATACCTCAAAGGAAAGGGAAAAAATCTATTTTGATCGAATTGACATGATTTGTGGTGAGCCTACCTAGGGAAAAGGCCTGGCCTAGCTAATCCCCTGAAATTTTTGGGTTTTTAAAATGTCTAAACCCAAAGCCTGCATAGGCTAGGGCCTGGGGCCCTACGGGGGCTAGGCCTAGGCTAGGCAAAAGGCGCGGTTGTGGGCCCACGTTTTTGGGCCTTATTCGGCTGGGGGGGGGGGGGTAACTTTTATCGCAGGGGAAATTTCGCACGGCCAGCCTACATTAGTGCAAAATTTTTGTACGGTCAGCCGTACGATACCACCAAACTAAAGGTGATTCGATAAGGGGGGGTCGCCGGGGGATGAAAGTACGTAAAATACAGCCCTAAACCCCGAATTGACTAAATTGGGTTTGATTTTAAATTTCGGTTTGATTGAAGTGTGGGCCTATTCAGGGGACATTCAAAACGATTTCCCCAATCCTATTTCGATTCGAATTAAAATTTGTTTTTGGCATTTTAAAATAGGCTACAAATTTATGAATAACACGGAATAACACGAAAAACTATGTCCCCTATATACGTAAATATAAAGCCTAATGTCTTCATTAAAGCCCCCAAAGACGCCATTTTATTGTAAACAGTAAAAAAACACCGCCTCCCTAAAAAGGGTATTCACCGAAATCTATATCTTAAGGCAGTTTTAAAATCCGTATTGAATGCGTATTGAACTGTATATCAGAAATTTTAAATCATGTCAGTCCACTTTGGAAAGTGGATTGATTCAATGCGAACGAGTGTGTATATCAAGAGCCCAAAACCGAATTGAACTCGAACCGACTTGGCAATTCGGAGAGGGCTGTATAATATGATAGCGTCCACGCACTATGGCCACAGGATCGGAAAAAAAGTAAATAAAATGGGAAAGTGGCTATTAACCGTAGTAGGGAAAAAATTAGATTCTCAATTCGTCCGTAGCGGGCCTGAAAGAGGGGGTAGTGGGTAAAAAGGAATAAAAGGGTTTTTAAAAAGTTTTTAAAACTACTGCCTAAGCTCCCCCGGGACAAATAAGTAAGAGGAAAGGGTCGCAAATGGTTGGTGAACACATGGACTGAAGATGTAAATCAAAGGAAAATGGAAATAAAGCAAGAAGAAGATGGGAAGAAAACAAAAAAACAGGGAAATATGAAAACAAAGGATGAATGAAAAAAGAAGGAAAAAGGGATGAAATAAAAAGGGAAGGAAGGATGAAGAAACCTACCACCGACTATAATATCAATGGGCCCAGTAGGAGAGAGGATAAAATACAATAAACGAAGATCAGCGGAAATAACGAAAATTCCGAATGTCCGCGACATACCCCCAAACTAGGCAATAGCTTCAAATATAAGTGTTTGGGGGCAGATGGTACGGGTGTAAAAATTCTATGCGAGAGGTGGGCGGTTCAAATTTTTTTTGGGGTCTTTTTTTTTTTTTTTCCATTCTATTTGGGCCCATTTTTATTTGAAATATTTCACCACTTTGGGCCCTGTGCAAACAAAATTCTAGATGATAAAGCGTTTAAAAAAAGGGGTTTTTGCGGGGCGCTAGTTCTAGGATACAATCGAGAGCGCACCCGAAATCCTTTCCGTTAAAAACGATTAAGCTTTAAATAAAAACTTTTAAAGTTTGGTAAGTAGAGTATTTTTTTAAAAAAGTTGGTAGGCCTACAAAGAAAATGTAAATAAACATGGGCCCCGGGAAACAGTGAAATGGTAGTTTTGTGTCATCTTTATTAATTTATAACAAAATTTCGTATTTTTTTCAGAGTGGTTATTATTAAATTTAAAACGTAATTTATTCCCTTCCCTACGGTAAATATTAGGCCTAATTTTTCCGCCCCCACAGTTCGAGTACCTTCGGGATTTCCGCCGATGTTCGTTTTAGTACGGACGAATTAGAAACTAATTTTCCCGTAGCTACGGTCGAATAGCCCTTTAGCAAAAAAAAAACGGGGCTCTAAAACCCGCTTCGGGAAAAACACGACTATTTTAAAGCCAAGCCTGCCCAAAATATCCAAAAAATTTAAATTTTATGAAGTGTACGAATAAAATCAAGACTTTTGATGCTCCTAAAATTGGGATACATTTGGGGGGTTTGGGATTTTAAACAGCGGAACTTTGGACACAGCATAAACCAACAAGGCAAAAAACACTTTTTTAAACTTTTATCTTTAAAAACAATTTCGCTAAAAAACGATCTGTGGGCGAATACTTTTTTCACACTTATAAAATGTTTATTTATGTGATAAAAAATCACGATAACATGCCAAATACGGTAGGCCCTACCTTTAAAGCCGTTGTATGTAGGGCCCAAATTGTCAACGTTGGGTCCGTGCTCTCGCTTGCCCCTTTACGGCCCGCCACCCCTTTTCTGAATCACAGATAGCTAGGCCAATGCTTCAAAAAACACGTGTATTGTGGCAGAGTGGTAGCGCGTCCGATTCTGTTCGAAGGCGGCGGTTTAAATTTTGTTTGGCTTTTTTTACCCTTCTATTTTTGGGTCAGTTTTTTCTGCAAATGATTTCACTACTTCGGGGTAAAATGTGTAGAGCGGGCGTGGGGGTGGGTAATACTCCCCCTAAAAACCTTTTAAAGGCGTATTTTTAATATAAAGGCCCCTTTTAACAAAAAGACTTTTTCTTTAAAAAAGGACTTAAAGGTTTTGAGGTACTTTAAATTTTAAAAAAGCGACGTTAAAGGTTTGTAGGTGGAGGGGATTAGCCGGGTATAAAACCCAGTCCGCTCTACTCCGTTTTCCCATTCGGCCCCGTCGCAAACACAAATTCTAAGATAAAAGCGTTTAAAAAGTGCTAGGCCTTTCCTATTTTAAGGAAAAACCTTTTCTCTACACCTCGACTGAGGTAGGGACCCCCCAAAAAAAAAACTTTTTTTTAAAATAGCGATGTTAAAAGGTCTTGATGTTTTTTTTGTTGTTACTAAAAAAACCAAAAAAAAGGGCGACGGAAGGGCGAACTTTTATTACGGCGCGCCTTTATCCAAACAGAAACATTTACGTACGTTAATTTTGATTGTCTACGGCTGACCGTAAAATATCCACAGCCCAACTTTTATACCGGTCACCTTGTTAACAGCTAGGCCCAGGGCCTATTGCCTTGTTACTACTTAGTTAAAGGTTTTTACTTTCGATAGGTTAGCCGAACTTTCCCCTGGCTACGTGCGCCGCGCTAGTTTAGGATATAAACGTAAGAGCGCACTCGAAATCCTTTCCGTTACCGTGTATATAAAAGTTGGACCCCCCTTGTCGAAAATACCTGTTTTTTAGGCAGGCCCCCGGTGGCATCGATTAAGGCTATTAGGTGAAGTAAGGTAGCCCTAGGGGGTAGGCTACAAAATATTGGTTTTTCTATGACTGGGGATTTAAACCCCTGGTCCCGAAAAGGTAAAAAAAAGTGTAGGTATAGCTTTCAGCCACGTAAAAATAAAACCAAAAACTAAGGTGTACCCCAACCCTTCGGGTTGGGGGGGGTCCCAAAGGTTTTTTCAGTGTTTTGTAGGGATCGGAGGTTAGGGGGAAAGGGAGGGAAGAGAAGCCGTATATTTTACAATATGTAGTGCCTAGGCCACTTGGTAGGTATTTTTTAACACCAAAGCGTTCAGCAAAAAATCGCAAAAAAGCATTTGGACCCCCCAACCGAACGAGTAGGCCTACCCGGGGTTCCAACCCCCGTCACGGCATCCCCCCCAAAATATTTTCATCTAAAAAATTTTACAAGGTTGGTAACCTATGGCTATAACAGATTAATAAATTAAATTTTTTTTTTTTGTGAGGCCATTTCACGTGGGGGTATGTACGGCATGTTAAGGGTACCCAGGCCTACCCCAGAAACTCGTCCCCTTTTTTTCAGCCCTACCTAGGCATGTGAAAGATGTTTTTGTTGTTGTTGTTTTGTGTGTTTCTCCCCGTTGATCACTGACGAGGGAGGTTTAATCTTCTTCCTCAGCATAATTTTCCTTTTTAACATCAAATTTTCTTCATTAGGCTAACTATTATCCTTGTTTTTTCTGTTTCCTTCCATTTTTCTTTTTCTCTCCCCCCTTATTAGCCCCCTCATCTTCAACCCCCACCTCTTTTCTGCTTCGGTTTCCCCATGCAGAAGTTTAGGTTTGAGTTGATGAAATATTTTAAGGGTTCTTTTCCCCCACTATCCCACCCTTCACCAGCCCAAATTCACCCAATCACGATCGCCATGAAAGAGTAGGCCTACCTTTTTCCCCACAAATCCCGTTTTAAACTCTTAGGCCTATAGTTTTTTCCCTTCATAGCCTAAAAACTTTCACCCATGTCTAGCCCCAGATTAGGGTTTGGGCTTAGTTTATCCCCTATTGATTTTACCCCATCCCTCAGGGGGGTTCCTTGTTAACCAACCCCCCCCCCCCGCCCCCCCCCCCCCCCCCCAGGCCAAAACCCATTAATGCAACTTTCGTAACTTCTTCTTTTTTCCTCTGTTTTCTGGCTGCCTTTTTGTCGGTTCCCACCTGATGCAAAGCCCCCTTAGGCCCCGGTCCCTCCGACTAACGGCCCCCCGGTGGGGGCCCTCTCAAAGGCGCGTTCCCCTACTCGCCCTCCCCTCCCCATTTGTTTCGTCCCGCGGTTTCTGCCATTTTGGGGGGGTTTTTTTAACTTTGTACAAAAACGAAAGTCCCCAAAAAAGTTGGTTCCCATCAAATTTTAAAAAAAAAAATAATTGGTCGGGTCACGTACAGACAGGCCAAAAAAAATACCAAGGATTAAATCTACGTGGTCGAAACAACCAAGATAAAGGAGGCTTGGGGATTCGTAATAATCAAAGATTATTTAAAATTTGGTTTTTACAGACGAAAATTTGACATGAAAAAAAAAATGAAAATTCAAACCCCAAAGGTTTTTCTGCTTTGAAGTTCTTTTGTCAAAAAGTTTAAAGTCTCCCTCACAAGCCCCTGCAACGGAAGAAGGGGGCTTTGAGGGGGAAAATTCTCTCGCGAAATTTTTCGACTCAAGAAGAAATTAAACATTTTGTAATAACAAGAAACCAGAATATGGGAGCATTTTTTAAAACGAAAGAGGGGTTTTGAAATTTGCAAATTTTGCGTATGTTTATACATTTGAATGAAATCAATTTAAAATTGCAAGGGAAAAAAACAATGTGTTTATTTTAAAGAGAAGAAGGGGAAATTTTATAAAAAAATTTTGTGTGGGTAATGCGGTGGACCCCCAAAATTTAGTATGTTCCCAAGTTTTAACGAAAAGAAAGGTTGAAATAGAAGAACCATTAGATTTGGGTTTGGATATGCAGGAAATAGTTCGCAAACAAAATTAAAAATCATCTGCAAAAATTGAAAACAAAACTAGAAAATTTTACGTGGGGCACTTCCAACCATTTAGAGTATGCTGGGGGGCTAAAACCCCCCTCTACGACAAGTTAATGACATTTCAATAGGGGTTTTAGTGATAAGGGAAAAGGAAAGATGATAGGGTTTGCAAAACAAAAATTGCACTGAAAAGGAGTCAAAAGTTTTTTCCTCATGGGATTTTTGGGTTAAATGTGCGGCCGGGTTTTTCCCAAAAATTAGTGTAGGGGCAGTTTTGTTTTTACTTTTCCCTTTTCACACCTACGTGTGCGAATTGGGGTTTCAACTCTCACAAAACTCAAGACAAAAGATAGGGAACCGTCTCCAAAAATAGTTCCAGTTTAGGAGAGTTTCACTTCGCTGCAGATCCCAATTGGAACGAGCTGACTGGAATATCAAACCCCCCCTCCCACTAAACCTGGCTGATTTGACTGTCATGGTAAGCTTGTTTTGTTTTTTTTACCATAACATGTAAAAAAATTAAAAACTGATAATTTTCATTTCACAAAAATAATAATAAAATTTAAATTTTTGTAGCACGCATTTCAATTTTTTTTCTTTTTAAAAAAAACAATTAAAACAGCGTTAATTAAACGGGTCGTTAAAAGTGGGGCATGATTAAACCGGGGTCGCCCCTTTTTAAGTTTGGGAAAAACCCGCTCTAAGGTAGTATCCCCACCCCAAAGGAACTTTTAAGGGTTTTATTACAAATTGAGACACCTGAACCCTTCTTTGTGAAAACTTTCCATGTTTCTCACAGTTTAGCTGGTGGTGTAGCCATACCCCTAGTATATTTGATGCTTACCTACCACCCTCTCAAGGTCTCTATTTATTATCTCATACCGGTATCCCTCGCCATCCAAGACACGGTCCCTTTTTTTGAGAATGTGTCCCAGTTACACTTATCTAGGCCTATATTCAGACTCAATGCCAAATGTACTACTAACCAAGAAGCCAGAATCCCCTTATCATCCCTTAGTTTGCCAATGTCCTCTACATTTCTTATCACTCTCTATGGCCTAGATGAGGCAATCATCCGCAAACAGCCTCACCCTGGCACTCCATCCCCTTTGCAATAGATCGTTAACATAAATTGCAAACAGGAGAGGACCCAAGACACTCCCTCGGTTGGTGCACAATTGGGCTTTGCACTGCCACTTTCTCCGCTCTTAGCCAACCTTATAAAAGCACAGTCTAGATAATATAATCCACTCAGCCGGGGCCGGCCCAATGAACTAGGCTTACGCGAAGTGAGTAATTCAATCACGGCATTAAGATTTGTATTTTGTAGCATTAAGGGCCGGTAGGCCTTACGGTGGCACAACCTGTGAAAAGCTTTGTGTTCAAAGCCCAATTGCCACACCATCGTAAGGAATTGTTATTGTTATTAGGAGATAGCCTAGGACTTAGTGTTAGCCTATATTGTTTTGGTTTATGACTAGATATTTACATAGTGCATTGTTGTTAAATGGGCTATAGGCTAAGTAGGGGCTTTAAAAACATATTTTAACACCAACTGCTTTGTGCCCCATCCCCCTCCCCTCCCCCTACAAAACATCGCAAAAGTGACGAGGTGACAAACAACATTTTTACATAACATAGGGTGACCACTGACCAGTCATCCAGTTTTCCCAGGACTTTCCTGTTTTCCTGTAGGCCTAGCCTAGGCTCTACCTGATTGGTGTCCCTAGAGACACCACCTGGGACGGGTAATTGTCCCGTTTTCCCCTCATATTTGGCCTATGACGGTTTTATTAATTTTATCGTCATGTTCATGATCCGGATTTCCAAATTACTATCTTGTTTTATTTTGTAATAGGTAGGTACCTACTAAATATGTTAGTAGTAATACGACGCGTCACTTTGAAGTTTTCAATAATTCAAAACAACCATTTCAGTTCCAAAAGACTAAAAATACATAATGGTAGGCCTACCGGTACCTAATAGGTATAGTACGTTTCCTTGGCAATTATTGCAATTCGGTTCTTCGTATTTTGTGCCTTCCGTGCTCAGATCGCTCTAAACGCTATCTTGAGGACAGAAATACCCCGAAAAATTATCGCCTTCAGCATCTGGGGCTCTGGCTTTGCCCCAGACCCCTTATAGCCCACCAACTACATAAATAAATTGTATTTTAAGTCTACCCACGCAGTTGTATAACCAAGCCAACCCTGTAGGCCCCGACACAATCAACGAGTGAGCGATAACCAACCAAAGATCGATAGCAATCAGTGGTATGGACAGTGGAACACTCGCGTATCAACGCCAGAATCAAACAAGATCGATTCAGAAAAACTCTGAATTTATTATGTGCCTCGTTGCTAGGACGGCCCCAAAAAGTCCACCGTTTACAACTCCTAAAAACAAAAAACTGATGGACTTAAGTCCAAATCAGGAGTTCAAAAGGACAAAATCTCTAGATGTCCGGGTTTTCTTTTTTAAATTTATGATCACCCTACCCTAACATAACAATTGCTTTTTAGGGTTGCAAATGAGCACTTCTCCCCGGTGGAAACTAAATGCACACATCCCCGGGAACAAGTCATTCCCTCCCTAAGGGGCCCTAGCCCTAGTCCTTTTCAAGAAACCATATCAGCCCAAATTTGTTCTTACTACATTCTGCTGTAATTTCCCATGGATGATCCTCCTACCCCTGTAAAGCCCATCCTGCAACCTATCATGAATGCCCCCCCCCTACCCCCCTTTTTTCCCCAAAACCACCCTATATTGCACACCCTACTCTCCCTTCCCCGTCCCTCCAATGACTTCCAGCCCAACTCCCCCAACATGGCCGTAACACTGTCATATACTCTCCCCACATTCCCCTTATCATCCTCCTCCCACCTTCACTGCATCCACCTAACCTTTAACGTAACCATTCTTGCCGCCCTACGTTGAACTTTCTCTACCTTCAAAACCTCGCCCAACCTATGGATCCATGCTGCCCCCCACTCAGCTCATAGCCACCACCTTATGCCCCTACACCCAGGGTTGTAAAAAATTCCGGCAAAATATTCAACATTCTATTGGGTTTTATTTTTTATTTTATTTTTTTTTTTTTATCAAGTTTGGGCCAGTTGAGCCTAGGGCCTATGTCAAATGATATCAAAATGAACCAAATATTCTAAGTTTGGTCAAGCAGTGTTCAATTCAAATTTCATCAAAACGCATATTTTATTTATATTTCTAATTAGGCCTAGTATAAGTCTAGGCCTACCTATGTCTTTTGCCTAGATCCAAAATCATACCATGTTTCCTTGATGCCTAACCCTAATGTGAAATGTTAACATATTGTTAATTGTAGCTATCATCATCTCTTATTTTGGGGAATTTGAGAATATTCCTGGGAAAAAAAGCAGCCCTGGGTTTTTGATTTTTTTCAGGTTGGTTTTATTGGGATAAAACCCACCGGGTTTAACTGGGCTGGGGAAAATTGTAACAACCCTGTATACACCCGACTTAAAATCTACATTAGGCTAACCACTTATTGACAGTCAGTTGCCATCAAAATGAATCAAAACTATAATTTACCCTAAAATGGCTTGAAAATCACTGTGGCACTCTAATAATTTTAAAATGCCGCCTTGGCGCCTGGGTTTAAAGACGGAAATTGGGATTTAAATTCACAATAAAGCAGTTGACTGCTCTTTTAAAAGAAAAGGAATGTAGCTTGGATATCCTCACCTCAGGTGTCTCCAGATTTGGGTAAACTAATTCTGCATTTTTGAGCAAGTATTAAGATTAGGCCTAGGCCTGAGCATTCAGTATTCTTTAAAATAAAAAAATGATTAAGAAATTCTAAAATGGGTAATTTTTAACTTGTGCTATGTCTGCAGTGGGAAAGTTGAAACACAAAACCCTAAGCAAAATGACCCGGTGTTTTCTTCCAGTTCAGAAATTTTTCAAGGGCCATGGCCTATAGATCCCATAATTTAAAAAAAAAGTATTGAGATCCTCGGTCTCATGGTGATGAACTGATAACTGATGAATTAGGCCAAGTGTTGCATGACAGTCAAACAGCATAGGTAACTAATACAAATTTTACAAAGGTTTTTCTTCTTCTACTACTGCAGCTGGTCAAGCCTGCCTGCTGGCAGTGATCCTTCTTCAGGCTCGCAGCAGCTGGGAACTGCTCATCACTTTTATAAGATTTTTGGTAAATATGTATTGAGCTGTATGTAGCACAAAGAAAATAGAAATGTTCAGAAGTATTCCCAAACAATTTACTTTTATTAACATTTTTTTTTAATTCACTCAAAATATCCACCTAGCTAGAACATGGCTAAACTGTGGGAATGAAACAAAACGACCATTTCATAGTTGCGTGGATGTAATGTCCATTGCCTTTTGCAAAAAAAACATGACTCGACCTATTCAGTTGCATCTGACAATGTTATCTTATGTTCTTTTCTAGCTTGTTGTGATGTCATTTTCGAAAATGATGTCAACGCAATAAAAATTATGACCGAGATGTGTGGGAATATCCTACATCGATACGATGATTTTGACCCAAAACTTATCCAAGCATTTCACCAGGGTAAACTGACTAAAGAAATAGTTTCCACATGCAGAAAAGAAGTGCTAGATACTTGTGGGATCGATATTACTGCCTTTTTAAGTGAAGGGTGTTCGCCTTGAGAAAACGTACAAACAGATTTTAGATGACATACGATCATTCAATAGTTCCGAATGTTTAAAACAGAACTTTGGAGTTAACCCAGGCTTATTAGGTGCACCGCACAGAATGAGAATCAGTGCAGTGAACATGCCAAGTAAGGTGTAGGTTTATTATGAATTGTGCTTTGACTAACAACGTTGAGCACTGGGCATGCAAATTTGTGGAGTGGAGTGATACATACTGCATGCATGTTGCTGGGGCAAGATGGACTAGTGTTCTTAACAACTTCAAGTGGTTGCACGTCAATCTTCCCGTCATAAATTTAATCAAACAATGTTCGGCAAACTAAAATATTTAGGCTACAGGTGGTTGTGCGGTATTTGGCCTACAAGAATTGTTTTTAAGAAGTAATTTACAAGTTAGTAGGAACTAGGAATCAAGAGTTAAATAAATTAAAAGAAAATAGGAAAATAAAAAGGAATATATACTGTATTATATATATGCAGACATTGTATTTTCGGTATATTATATATATATACACTAACAAGCAGAATTATAATGTAACGTACCGTACTATAACATAAAATGTAAAAATAAATTCATATTCATATTTTATACTACTACTACTTATAACTGTTATCGTTGATTTATTACTAAAATTTCTTCCCTACACCTACTATCTAATTTACTTAGGTGTAGTATGTGGTGTTGGCCTGGCAGTGCTACACTACACAAGTCAAAAGGAATGCACAATCGTGCACATAATATAATGTTGGTTTGTTTGTAGGCCTACTACTTTGAGGAGTATGTCTGCTCTGCAACGCTCTGCAAGTACTAGGTATCCTGTGAGGGGCTTTATAAGACTGAGTTGAAGAGTTCTTTCGTTTGTATAATGTATGGATACTCATACTAATCATTCATTTAAATTATTCCTTAATTATTCACTGTTTTGTATTTCTCTATGGCTAATTCACTAATAAATTTTTTTTTAAACCCTTAAACCGTTCCCGGAAAAATTTTAATTTTTTGTGTATGATATAAATTTACTCAAAAAAACTTAAACAAAAAATGAATACAAAATAAACTCGTTTTTTAGTTCAGTCACGTAGGTTAGCCTCCTTAACAAATTTTCAGTTTTGACGGAAGGCATTGATCATTGACATCCAGGCAGGGTAGATTTTAACTGTTCTATTGAATAAAAATTTTGCTGGCTAGTTAATTTTTTAAACTATTAGCAAAACTAAATTTATCAAATTCCCTTTAAATATTAGGGCAATTAAATGTTTTATTAGTCCCCGTATTTGACAATTCCATACTACACATGTTTTTGATTTCATGAGTGATATCGTTGGCTGTCATTTCTTTGTAAATTTCCTGCCATCCAAGTCCGAGCCCCCATTTAGTTAATTGCTTTAAAAATGCAATATACCCAAAGCCCCCAAGGGTCCCCGTATCTCTCCTTTGTGGGGTTTTTTCGAATTTGGGCCCATGGGCATTGCGCGCAGCGAAGCCTAGGGGAAAATCTGGGGGACCTTGCCCAAGTCCAATAAAAATCTCTTTTAAATTGCATTTTTTATACATTATACTAACCGACGAAATTGAGTAGGCCTACTGACATATATGTGCAGTACATTTTGCCTATTCCTGTGCAATTTAAAATAAATGCTGTCTTTTTGAAATTTAATGAATTAAAATGAAACTTGATAGACAGACCCCTATCTTAAAAAAACACAATCAACATTTAGAATTTGTACTTGATTAGCTTAAACTAGTTTTTGTAGTGCACCCGTTTGTTTGCCAGTAGGAAAACATGTTCAATGTTCATCATTAAATGTGTGTTTTTTTTTTTAAAATTAGAATAGTTTTTCATTTTAAACATTTTTCGCAGGTCTCATAGGAAACGCCCCGGGGGGCACTTAGGGCCAGTTTGCTTCACCCCCCTTTAAAGAACGGGGAAAGCGTTCCCACATTCCCCGTCGTCCCAAAAGTGTGGGAAAAAAGGGGGGAAAAGTAAGTTGACCCCTGTAACTGTGCCATACTGTCTCTTAAAAGGTAATCCAATAACCAATCAAAGTAATCTTTTCAGCTCATCATTAAAACCCTTGCAATGATTCCACTTTTTTTTTTTTAAAATTTTCCCAAATTTGAAGCCTACTTTGTGGTTCTAGTTAATAATGTTTTGGTTTAGCTACAGCTAAAAATTGCAGACATTTTTCAGAACACAGTAGACCTATAGCTAGAAGTGTATTTTTTTTTTTTTTGCCAAATTTTTTTTTTTTAAATTTGAAAAAAAATGGTAGGCCACGTGGGCCCTACCATTGTTTTTATTTATTTGTGCTTCCTCGCATTGAAAAACGTGACCAACGTCATTTTCTCTTAAATGCATAGGAAACCCCCAATATCATGTCACACTGATTTTAAATATTGCGTTTTTAAAAAAAGAAATTTAGCCTACATAAATGTTTTTTTTTTAGCTTTTTTTTATTGTCAATTTTTTAGTGAAGGTGACAAAATTTGGTTTTTTAGCAAAAAAGAGTTCATTCAAGCTTTTAATCAATTGCATCAAGTTACATGGTTTTATCACCATTTAGGCTTTACCTGTGCAATTTTGGTATTATTAAAAAAAACAAAAAACAAACACCTACCTATCCCTAATCAAGTTTGGGTAACCCTACAAAATGTGTCTTTGTTAACTTTGCTCAGCATTGTAGGTTTATAGGGGTTTTTAAATAGGAAGGTGTTTTGGGTTTGAAATAACTATAAATTTTTTTCTATTTATCCTTGGGTTGGGTCTATCTCGGGCTAAATTTAAAAAAAGCTGTTCTGTTAAAAATTTCACCTTCATTGTATGTTAGTGGTTTGGTTGGTCATGTGCCCGCATGTGATTACTACCTATTTCGAATGTAGCGTCAATCTCAAAATCAAAAAGTAGGTATTTTTTGTATCTTGTATTTGGGCCCTACCTCGCAAATAATTTCCTAGTCATAACGGCCTTCACTTTTTTTTAAGAGAATATTTTGCTTTTTAAAGGGTAGTCTAGCTGAGTTTAGAATTATTTTCTGATGTGGGGCCTATGTAACTAAAAAAATCCCAAATCATAATGATTACACGTAAAATTTTTATGTGCATTAAATATTGCCTCCCTCCTTGTTTTTTAAAAAGGTTAAATTTGCTACCATTGTTTAATGTTCCACTTGTCCTGTTACAAAATTTTCCATATTCTAATAAAGCTCCCAAATTTACACTAAAAAATCAAAATATATTGGGCCCCCCCCTCCTAGGTTACTGTTCCTAAGCCCTTTACAACCCAGGGCCAAGTGAAAATACGTACTTTTTTAGTAGTAGTACCGTATATCATCAGGGGGTGCAGGCGCGTAACCATTTTGAAAGTTGGGGGGGGGGGGGGGGTCAAATCCCATTCCAAAATTTTGTGGGTGGCAGCTGGGGTCTGGGGCGAATCCCCAGCCGCCGAGGGCCCCTTTTGCCGAAGGCAAAAATATTTTCACAATAATAAAAAGTTTTTGTCATGTTTTTTTAAATGCACTGGGGCTGCAACTATCTGCAAAAAATTAAAACGCAAAAAATGAACGTTAAGTAGCCCCTTTTTTTACATTTCAACCCATTTTTTTTTTTGTAATGATAAGCATCAGGCAAAACCCTATTCGTTTTACCAAGGGGGCTGTCGAATTGTATCAATTTAAAATGATATTTCTACGGAAATTCTAGATTAATATTTAACTCTCGTTTTGTTTTGCCCCCCCCCCGACCAAACTTGGTGGGGGGGCATTTCCCCCCCCCTCCCCCTCTCCCCGGGTTCCCACACCCTGTGGTCGGGACAAGATGTAGACTAGCCATACATAAAAACTATTATTTTTGGAATGGAGCTTTCACTTTCATTAAGGGCTTTTAAAAAATGCCTTTTTAACATAGCCATAGGGAAAGTGAAAAAAATGGAACGAATACATAGCTTGTACTATGTTTGAGAACAATGCTTGAAACAAACTTGTACTAGTCCGGGCCCACTTTTTAATAAACTTGACAAAAACTGCTTTTTTTCTTTGTTAAAAAAAAACTTTGTTAAACGAGCACTTTACATGTATTTTTTTAATTAACAACTTTAAAATTACTTTGTTAAAACCCGAAATTTTTTAAAAAAAAGAGTTCTCTATAAGTGGGCTCGACTGTAGTATCTAAAAATATAGTAAAATCATCACAATTTTCTTCCCTTTTCTGGTTGTCCCTCAAAAAACTAACAATATAGGCATGGATGGGGATTATGGGAGTGATTTTTAAATGGGTATTTATATTGACCTAGTCTGATGCTGCGGAAAAAAAAAACAAGAAACCTCGTTTACAAGATTTTTTTGCGTGTGAGCGAACATTCTTTTACGGATCCTTTGTAGACAGGGAACCTATCATATCTAGCTGCTTGGCGCTATTCCAAATCAACACAGCTTTAGTTTTTTTAGAGGAAAAGCTGCTTCTCTATTTATAGCAAAAGGGGGATTAAAGAAAAATTAGTTCATAAAAGACATTCGAAGAAAAAAATTAGATCTCCTATTTAAAAAATTTAGACCTGTAGTATACTAGTTATTCAATAGCAATTCCCATGTATACAATTTTAAAATATTTCAGAAATTCAGGTTCTTGGGTACATTCCAAATTTTTAATTTTTTTTTAAAGATTTTTACTACTTTTTCCGGGCAATATTTTTTTTTAAAAATTGGGAATTTTGGATTTGACGAGCCCATTTGGTTTTTTTAAAAATTTTTTTCTTGCTTTGCTAAAAGGTTTTTTTTTTTCTGATTTTATTTGTATGTTTAACTTTTTTTTGGTTTAAAAATTGAGCATGTTACCTTTTTTAAATTACTGAGATTTTAAAAATTTCTCTCCGCTTTGTTCCTTTTCACCCTTTTGGAATTTGGATCATAAAAGAATTCATCTAGCCATGCAAAACCAAGATTTAAAAAACGTTTTAAAAACAAATTTAAAAAAAAAACTGCAATTCTTTAAAGTTTGTATTTTTTTATTTTTTTTCCCCTTAACCCCTCCGCACCCGCGCCCTTAACGCTAGCGCGCCCACGGAAACCACGCACTTTCCTTTTGCCATCAAAGTTGCACGTAGTACGAAAAACGTAATCAAAATCATTACTGTCACTATCACTTATTTTATTCAATTTTTCTAGGCCCAGGCCTGTTCACAACTAGCAATACACGAATTTGTAGGGGTGAGTACGACCCTCGTGATTCTGATCACGCCCTTCCTAACCTCAAAAGTTACTCCCACAAAACACCAAATCACATTTTTTTCTTTTCTGTCCTTTTCCTTTCTATATCTGACCGGTTCTACGCATACAATTAAAATCACAAACCCTTTACCATAACTATCACTGAATCTTCCAAAAACAATTAAAAATTGACTTTTGAAATTGTTTTTTTGCCGGAACGACGCTTTGTTGATCCGAATCTACCATTTTTGACAGTAACAGGTACTAATTTTTCCCTCGATAAAAAAGTCATTGTAGCTTCACGTTTTTTCCGGGAAAATACCGAAAAACACCACAAATTCACTACTCTTGAAAGCGGAAAAATGCAACAAAAGTACAACAATTGGCCGTAGGGCGATACTACTGGGAGTTTGATGGAAGCGCCGTAAATCGGACCCCCTCCGCTTTGGGTTCCGTGGGGGGCCCATGATTTGCGGGCTATCCCTTACCGGGGGGAGGTTAAAATTCCACCACCCCCCCTCCCCCCCCAAAAATGACGGGATGACTCTCTAAGTATTTCAATTAATTTGCTTATTGGTTAAAAAAATATTACTACTATAAATTTGTTTTTTACATTTGTATAAATTTTTAAAAGGTTAGCCTCAGGAGCATCGGGAGGATTTTTTTGCACGGGGGCATGGTGTTAAAAATAAAGATAAAATAATGTATTCAATAGATGGGTAAATTGGGTGAATTTATTAAAAGGGAATTATGTTTTTTAATGCTAATTGCAAGCGGCGAGGCTCCATAGCAATCGGTCATTACACATTGTGTTAACCTTTGTGCATTGCCCACTTTTCTTGTGAATGATAAACATTGACATTCTGTTTAAAACGTTCTTGGGCACATCTTTGACTGCAGCCATATTTTGACTCGCTTAAGCGACTAAAAGAGCGTTCCACACTGTGACTGACAGGCCTTTTGGGCTGACAGAACAAACAAAAATTATGTTAAACTAGGAAGCTTCGCAAACGCTTTTTTCGGGCCATGTTGTTGAATGAGCGTAATTTTTTTTACGAAAAAAGCGTAAAATTGCGATTTTCATGAGAAATTATTTTTCGATTGCGCTAAAATTTCCCCCAAATATATTAATTCATAAAATTAAGATTCTGTAAAAATATTACAATCGGAATAAAGCAAGTGTGTTATAATCGAATTTTTTGTTTTTTAAAAAAAAAGCGTAAAATTGCAATTTTCACGAAACAATTATTTTTGATTGGGGTTCAAATTTCACCCCAATATAAAGAATTCAAAAATTAAGGTTCTATTTAAAAAATCATTACAATCGGGTAATGCATGTATGTTTATGAGGAAAAGTTTAAAATCGAAAAATTGTAAAAATTTCGATTTTCATAATAAACCTTTTTTTATTGCGCTCAAATTTCACACAAATATATTAATTCATAAAATTAAGGTTCTGTGGAAAAATCATTACAATCGAATAAGCATGTAGGTGTTTTTAAGTCGAAGAAATTTTTTAAAATTGAAAAAAATCGTAAAATGGCGATTTTAATGAGAAATAATTTTTTGATTGCGCTCAAAAACGTGGCGTTCTAATTTAGAGATTTCGAAGGCCTCTGTAAAATTTCATTGTAATTGGAGTATCGGTTTAAACCGGAATCGTTTTTAAAAAACACACAATAATACAAAAAGAAAACAACGAAAAACGTTCCGGCTTTTTTTCTCCATGTAGTGAAATGGAATCTTTGCTTCGCTTTGCTGCGCTCATCCATAAAGACAAAAGCTCTCCTAACTCGCTCAGTATGAGACACTTTTAAACGGCGGGAAAACTTAGCAAACAAAACAGCCTAGCAAAACATGGTATGCAGTCCATTGGTAACAACAGATAAAAACAGGTGACCTTGTTGGTACAGCCTCTTCCAGTTTAGGAGGTAGCGTCCAACCAACCTTACCCGGTGCGCTAGCAATGATCCAGCCTCGTGCCTGCTGGGCGCCACGTTTCTGGTACAGCCGGTGGGTCCACCTGTTCTTAGCCTAGTTCGTGCTCTCTCTTATGAGAGAAGGTGAGAAAGAAGCGGCTGAAGGCCATGCAGATATTGTTAAATGGAAAGGATTGGAGGTTAAATGCATGCCCTTGATGAAAAGAGAGATGACTTCCGATATCACATTTAATTTGTGATAGATTTAGCAATTTGATGTGGTGAATACTTGAATTTAGATTGGATCCAATGCAAACAATTAACAATCCCCATGAAACATAAACAAAAATACAAGCAAGTCTTACACTAATCTTCTGACTATTTGGTGCTCAACACTTGTTTTTCTCCACCATTCGCTGCCGTGAGGGGGAGGGGTAGGGACGTTGCCCTCTACTTGACTCGTTTCGTAGGTAGTGTGCGTGTACGCCGTATAGGCGCTCTGGACCCTCAGGGCAAACTCCGCAGTGCGGACCGGCCTCTTGCCCTTCTTGGCGTTCTGGGTGGACCTCGGAGAGAAAATGTAGAAATGTGTACTCATTCGCGTGTAGAAAGGATTGGCAAGCTTACTGCGTAGTGTTGTAAGCACAAATATAAATAATTCCTCAAACTTTGTCGGCGGCTCTTCCGTCTGAACTCACTGCCAAGAACTCACATTTTTCAACATCTGACCACTTATTATAACGGAAATTTTTACAAAATGTTGCAACCACTCGCACCAACTTTCAGACTCACCTGTAAATTCTCGAGGCATTTTAATAGGACGTTTGGTCACTAAAACAACTCCTTGTTCCGCCATTGTTTCTGGTTGTCTTTTTGGCATTACGTTTTACAAAAAGAAATCCATTTGATTTTAGTCATCCCACCGCTGCCACTGCCACCATTGTAATGCGTATTAACTATTTTTTTAATCTTTTATTTAAATTATATTTCCAACATTCAAAACCCATTTTACGGGTTCCCACCGACCGGGAAAACCTGGAAAGTCAGGATTGAATTATGGTCAAAATGTCGGGGAATAGTCGGGGAAATTTGAGGAAAAAATTAAAAAACCCTGGAAAATTCAGGAAAATTTGGAAATTTTATTTAAATCTGGGTTTATTCGGGTTTTACTCAAAAACTTTTTTTACCGAATTTTTGAAATTTTTCCCGACTCCAAAGTCGAAAATTAAAAAAAAAAACAAACATTTGTTTCGTTGCTAAAATTTAAACCCTTTTGAAATCTAGCGGTTTTAAGGTGAAAACTAGCGGGTATTTAGGAAAACGTCCCAACCAAATAACACAAAAAATACATTATTTTGGTATTGCTTCAACCCACAACTTTTTTCTAAAAACGCACCCAAAAGCACCCCAAAAACCATTTTCAAAAATTTTGCCTGCGCGTATTGTTGGGGGGGGGGCCCCCCAATCCCCCCTACTTGGTCCCTCCTCCCTATATAAAAACCCCGGATATTAATAGCCCATCCGGGGGGAAAAACCTGAATTCAAACGAGACTATGTATTGTGATCTGTTGGGACCCCCCATAGAAATTTGCGGCGGGCCCATGAAAAAAGTTCCGCCCTGATGAAGTAGGGGGAAAATAAATTTTGAGCGACGAGGGGGTGCTGCGTTCCCGGCAAGCTTTTTAGGTCGTGTATCACCCTGAATTTAACAAAACTAGACCGGGAAAACAGGGAAAAAGTCAGGGAAATTGTTTCACAAAAAAAGTGGGAACCTTTTTACACAAAAAATAACTTCTTTTCTTTTTATCAAAAAACATTCAAAACCTTTCCTACTAATACTTGTACTATAACTCCCCTAGTATATTCCAATCCACACTACATTACCTTTGATACAAATTCGTTTTAAATCGCGTTTTAGGCAACAAACCTAATGCATCCTTCATTTTTTTTTTTTTGTGTTTTTAGTATTAGCTAATTTTATAAAATGCCTATATTGAAAACTTTGGGGGTAACTCTGTTGTTGGTGGAAATAAAAAAAATAAAAGAAAAAAAAATTTTTAAATCCCGGGCAGCGGGGGGCCAGCTTTGCCCTACTGTTCTTCATTGTAGCTTCTGTTCACCCCTGACCATTTATTTTTGGTTCCTTTTTTTTGCTGGTTTTAGGTGAGGATTTTTGGTATTATTGTATTGTGACCTCAGGCAAAAATCAAGAAAAATTACTGAAATTACCCTTATTACCTCCCATTTGTATGCAAAATAATGAAAGGGATGGGGCGCTTTTTTGACATTATTCTTTATGGGTGATGTGTGGGGTGAGGGGGGGAGCACCATGTTGTTTGTGTATGTCCGGTACCCCAATAATGTACGTTTTGTGGATTATCAGTGCATATTTGAGTGTGGGCATTGTTATATTTTAGTTTTTTTTCCCGCCTCCGGGCCCCCTTCCTGGCATCGCCCTCCAATGGGTGGAGCTGGGGCATGTAGTACCTGCCCCGAAAAGGGAGTGGCGGTACTATGGGCATCATTATGCCCCTCTACATGTTGGCATAGTAGTTTTCTTCATGTACCCCATTATGAAAAGCTTTCAAAAAGCGACTGGGAGTACAGACCAATGCGAGGGGCTTCAGTCCCGATCCCGAATTCGAAAATGGTTTTTTTCTGAAGAATATTATGCGAGCCAAAAATCTCAATTATGAGGACTAGAAGTCACCACCAAACAAACGGGAAACAAGTCCCCATCATAAAAACAAAATGATGAAAATGGCACCAAACTTGTAATACGTAGGCCTACTTTTACTAGACCTACTGTAAATTACAATATAATCTTTCCCCTCCAATCTTTCTTCTTTCTGCATTTTAGCATTGGAGTGTTGAGGACTGATTTCATCCCCTAACCTTTTTTTAATTACTTGTCGCCCAGGTTTTATGCCAGATGCGGGGTTTTCTGAACAATTTTTTGCTTAACCCCCCATTTAATTTTTTAATGTTGGGAGGTTGTTTACAAAAAATATGCACGCTTTTCTTTCAGGTACATATACATTATAGTATTTGGCCTAAATCTAAATATCCAAAAAAGAAAAATTTGTGGTTATTCCCCAAAGGTTATGTAAATACATACTACTTGCTAAAATGAAAGAATCGATGTTTGGGAAAGTGGTTGGGGTTGAATGAATGGCGAAAATGGAATGTCGCCTTTGTTATGAAAGAAAATATCTTTTACCAATGCAAGCAAATTAATCTTGCTGATCACAGAGTTTTTCCATGTCAAGTAAACGCTGGCTAGCGTGAATAGGTTGAAAAAGTTGTTAGTTGGGAAAAAAATTTTGAGCCCTGCTTTCTTTTTTTGGGGCCCCAACCAGCAAAAAAAAGCTTCTTGAAGCTCAAAAAAACCTCACCAAAGAAATCGACAGGAAAAAACAAAATTTTAAATTTTCTTTAAAATCGGGCTATAAAAAGACTCCTAAAAGGGCTCACCTACATTCCACTTTTTGGGAAAAAGCAAAGCCAGAAGAAAAAATGCTCCTCTTCTCTAAAAAGGAAAATGGCAGTGACTAACAAAGAAAGGCTGATGTCCTGTGCAGACACTTTCCCACCATAAGACCCCTCTAGAAAAAAGCCAAAAAGTTGAAAAAAATTTAAGTACAACCCAAATAAAAAAAAAACGCTTCAACGGCCTTTCCCTCCCGGGCTGGTTTATGCAATCATAAAACTAGACACAAAAAAGCCCTGGCCCTGACAAGATTCTGTTAAATTCCCTTAAACCCGGGGCCAAAGGCACGGAAACTTCCCCTCGACCTCATAAACATTCCTGGACCGTGAAGCCCCATCAAGCTGGAAATTCCCTTTCCACCCAATTCGAACCTGAGAAAGACGCCTCTGACCCTCCCAGCTATCGTCCAATTGCCTCACAAGCCCCTTGAAAAAACGGCTGAGAAAATATCAATGCACGCTTGGAAAATTTACCTCGAAAGAAACTACATCATCGCCGAAGACCAGGCGGTTTTCGACAACACCGGGCCCCAAAGGGCCCAAGTCGCCTACTTTGCGCAGACAGTCAAAGAGGTTTCAGAAAAGGGTAAAAGCCACTGGCTGTCCCCATTGACCTTTCTGGAGCTTTCGACTCCACTGACCGGCCGGGGCAGTTAAGCAATGATCAAATGAATACCAAACAACATTGTCAAAAGGGCTCCATGACTTCTTTAAACAAGGGGCTATAAAGGGTGGTCCAAAAAGGTCCCCATGAAAAAACACGAAAGACACGAGCCGGAGTTCCCAAAGGTACTCACAGCGCCGCCGTCTTCAAATTGCAATCAATGGACTCATAAACTATTAAAATCGAATACCGGGCCCTTATCGTAAAAGTTTTTGCAGACGACTTTGTCATCTTCTTCACAAAATGCCCGGGTTTGGACTGGGGGCAAAAAATGGGCCCCGCCATGACGATAGCTGCAGGCGGATAAAAGTGAAAGGGGTTTTTAAGATAAACTGCAAGCAAAACCTCTGCACCTACTTCAGATGAGTCACATCCCTTCAATTTAAACATACTCTTGTGGCAAACAGTTTAAAACAGACAAAAAAATGAATTTCCCTTTGGGCGTACTCTCGAAAAAAAAAATCCGGCAAATCCCTTTGAAAACTGCAGAAAAGGGGCCCAAAAAACGCTCGACCCCTTCAAAGGTAGCCGGGGTGTCCTGGGGCGCAAAAAATAACACTCTGGCGCTGACCCAAAAACGTACACAGACCAGCCATTTAGTACGGCACCGAAATCTTTTTCCCGCCGCCGCCGCAACGCACGCCGCCATGTCGCAGAGTCCAAAAACGAGCCCTTTGCCTCATAACGGGAGCAGTGAAAAACCCCCCAATTATCGCCCTGGAGTGGTTTAGCCCAAAATTTAGCCTCTACACTAAGAAAGGGGAGCGGCTTCCAAATGCACGAAAAAAAGGCGCGCCCCAAACCCCCACAAATGGGTCAACTACCCAACCCCAAAAGTCAAGGCGCCACTAACTTTGGCTGAAAAAATCCACCAAATGAAGATAAAAAATGTCCTATCCTCCTAGAAGCACCACGTGCCCACTTCGTACCACTCCCGAGTTCTGCGGGCAAATCCAATCGCTTGCCCCCGGGACCAAAATTGACGGCATCGAGAAAAAAGTGACCTTTTCCATAAAACTAAAGAGCTTTCCCGGGAAACCCTGAAGAAACACTTTCCCCCTTAAAAAGTGGGTGCACACTTCCAGAAAAGGCTTTCCCATGACTGGGTCAAACGAACAGGTTACGGGATCCACGCATCTTCTTTGAAAAAAGCCACTCCAATGGGGGGCTGGCGAAACATACTTTGACGCGAGGGCGCACATTGCCAGGGCGGCCGAAAAAAACGCCGAACCCCCCCTTCCCCTCAACAAAACAAAATTTTTGATACTAACGACAGCCTCAGCCATCCAATTTTCTCTCAAACAGCGAACCCCTCCTAAATTCCTGCTTTTCAAACTCCCCTTTTCGCATCCACAGAAAAAAAACTATTAGAGACTCAATGGTCCCCAGCCCCTGCAAGATCATGGGGAAAGAAAGGCAACTTCTTGGCCAAAAATGCCCAAAAGCACCGCAACCACCCGCAGCGACTCTCTCCTCCAAAATTCAAAACTAGATCAAGGGCAACCACAAAAAGGATCTTCAGAAACCCACAGAAGAGACTTCCGACTAAAGAACTGGTGGGAAACCCAGATCAAAAAAAGGGGCCCGACAAGACGGGCGAGGAAAACGGCCCCCCCCATTTCCGGCTTTTAAACCGTCCGACGTCTTGCACACCCCCCTGCACCCCTTCAACTTCAAAAGAACCGGGCCCCCTGCAAACTTTGTAATTTAGAAGATCAAAAAGAGCGCATCTCTTCATGCGCCGCCCTCAAAAATGACATTGACTCCCTGCCCGATGACCTGAGCAGGGTAGAAAAAGGGGGCAGTCTTATATTGGGAAACAAGACGAAGAATGGGGAAGGCCAACTTTGGGACAAGAAAAAAAAAAAAAAAAAAATATAACTAGTGTAACATGTTGTCTGAAAAAGCCTGCATATCCTTTTTAAACAATCGTCCTAACCTTAATTTTTTAAAATTTTTGGGGGCAAAAAATATCCGGGAAAGTTCTTGAAGTTCCTGGGTTTGGCTATCTGCCACTTACTACCTTTGCCTTTTTTCACAAAACAAAAAATGGTATTAAATTTTTTTATCACTAAAAATGTTGTCTTTACCATTCATTGGTGGTGTAGTGGTCATTCAAATTTTTGGGTTTATTGTTTTTAATCTTTAATTTTTCACTAATCATTTTCATTCCCTTTATCCCTCTTTAAATAATCAAAATCATGATGTTGCTTCTCCGTTGCTATTATATTGAATTTTTGCTGTCTATAGCATATGGTCTCAATTTTACTGTGTTTTTTCTTTTATGATTTTTAAAATGTGTTTTGGGAGTAAAGGGGCACTTCAAGTTTAGTGCAGAGTTTTTTGGGTATGCTGAATTTTAAAATAGAAATTTAAATTATTAAAAAAAAAGTATAACAAAAAAAGTATAAATTTGTTACTTCTCCATCTGGGGCCCCCGGGGGGAAAATTGGGCCCAGAGCATGGCTCTGCAATCGAAAAAGGCGATTCAAGAGAAAAAAGCCCCACCTGCAACTCAGCTAGTAGAGAGGAGTATTTTTACCCCCCGAAATAGAAGCGAGCTCTGGCAATCGTCGCGGGACCTTGCCCCCTTCCCTTGACGACCCCCCGGCGACGATAATATACACAACAACGATGACAAACGATGACGCCCGCGACGTGAAAACCCCCTTCCTCCCCATATCCGGGGCGGGTTCTGACCGCAGGGGCCCCCCCTCCCCCCCCCCCCTTAGGCTAGAATGGTGCATTAGACCTAAGGGTTGACGCGTCCTTAATCCAAAAAAACCAAAAAAAAAAAAGTGTTTTACTTGTTACTAACTATCCAAAAATCATGGCAATATCATTTTTCTTTAAGTGAGTCCATATAAAAATTTTACAAATATGTTAACAATGCCTATAACAAAAAATATTTTGGCCCAAAACTGCTTATAAATGGGCCTTGCTGTCGGAAATATGTTCCATAAATCCAGATTTAAGATTAATAATTAATAAATGTTATATGCCTATAACAGCAGGACAAATTTTTAAGGGCCCTTTTGGGGATTTTGTGAAGTTCCTGCTAGGCAGTATTTTACTTATTAAATCACAATTGTAAACTTTCGGTTTATTACTTACTTAGGCTATATGTGTTCTTACACCTTTACTTTGATTTAGGGTACTTTTGCCTAAAAATCTCCCTAATAATAATAATACCAAAGAATACTGTGGGCATGGGCCCTACTCCCATTTTAAAGTAATGCTGTTAAAAGTTTTTGTTTTTTTTATGTCCAAAAAATTTTTTTCTTGTTTTGTGCACAAAGGATGGAAAAAAAGAGATCAAGTAGGAAAACTTCATTACGGGCCTACCTATTTTTATGTTGTCCAAAATTTCTAAAACTACCCGGGGGGGCCTTTTCCACAAAAGGGTACCCCGAGACAAAGTTGGAAAAAAACTTGTACTAAAAAAGTACATTCTTACGTTCAAACCCCATTTTTCATTGCTATTTCCGCTGCCCAGCCTACCATCATTTTCCCCTGTGTGCTGCTGAAAAACATGTTCTTTCATTTCATTTTGAGGAACTGTTATCCTGGGCCCCAATCCCAAATAGTTTTAGTTTTTCGGTGGGAATTTCCCAACTGAGTCCCATTAACTGGGTTTGGGGGAAAAACTGGTTTTTTAAATTTTGAACCAAAACTTGAACTTTCTAAAGAGTTTCCTCAAGTTGAACTTCTATAAGTTCCTAACCGAATCTGAAACGATTCAATCTGAACTTAAAAGGGGATATTCAACATTTTGTAGAAAAAGGGTTTTGTAGGCGTTGATCACTGTGTTCGCACTGTCCAAACCACTGATTGCTATATTTCCTTTTAAAAATATCGATCTTTGGTTGGTTATTGTTCACTCGTCGTTGCGTGGGGGCCTGCAGGTTGGCTGGTCACTTTGGTTTACTGCCCCCACGAAAATCGTTTGTGACTGAGTGGGTAGACTCAAAATACGGTTTTATTTTTTTTTTTTATTAAAATAGTGGGGGGCCTGGACGGGCCACCCAACCATCCAAACCTGCAAAAAAAGAACCTTTCTTTGATTTCAGTGTCAGGTCGGCCCCTAAATACTTTCCCCAAACCCCCCATTACAAATAAGTATGGTAAAGAATAAAGATAAACCCTTTTTTTTTTCCAAATTTAAAACTGTTTACTCAACCGGGGTTTAAAAACTTTTTAAAAGTAGTTCATATTTTGAACGTTCCCACATCTCTTCCTTTACCCAAAAGGGAACCCTCTAAGTATACTTAAACATATTCCCTTAATATGAACAAAATTAAAAACATGCCCCATTGTCTACCAGTCGGCAATAACGTGAAAAACCCCTACGCTACTAGGCTGTAATGTATGTGATAAAGGTTTCTGAAAGCATTTATTTATTAGTTTTTTTATGGCATCTACAACAATGAACAAATTATTTTGAATTCTGAATCAGAAGATAGGCAAATAGGCTTACCCAAATTGTTACGTTCAAATTTCCACTTTAACATAATTTCATGTTCGAGTGGGCTTGGGTAAAATTCTTTGCCCTTTTAAATTTTTTAAGCTATTTTATGGCTTTTGTCCACCTCTCCGTAATTTGAAAGTCAAAAAAACATGTCTAAAAATTTGCTAAATGAAAGAAGCCTTTTAAAAATAACAAAAAAAAAAAATTGTGTTTTTTTTTGGGCGGGCATAACCTCACTTTTGGAAAATTAGAATTAGTTTTTGGACAAAATGTAATAACAAGACTAGTTAAAAATTTAAAATTTTTGAGAATGGGTTTTTTCTGGAAAAAGTTTCTAACCCCTTACTATAGGCCCCTAACTTGACTATAGCTAAAAGTTTTCTGAAAATAACAGTTTGTAAATATTTTTTGGAAACAGTACAAAACTCGTTTTTGTACCGTTTGAAAAAAAATTCGTACCCCAAAAAGTCCCCATTAGTCATTAGGAGTCTTTGCATAAGGGGAATGTGGGTAAAAATTTTTGGGCAAAGGTTGACCCCTATATCATAAAAGGTCTTAAAAGGACGATTCCAAATATCCATGATCCCCAACAGCGGTAGCTTCTACCCAAAATTAAAGGAAAAGGGTCAAATTATTACTATTTTGAAAAAATTAAATTTTCTTTTTGCGATTTTTTTCTTTTTTTTTTTAATGATTTAAAACAGATAATTGTGAATAATCGTAAAATATGTAAAATTTAATATTTTACCTTTTATGACCCAAAATTTGGGACAATTCCCAAATTTTTTGTCAATATTGCTTTTTAAAGGGTCCTTCAAATTTTCTCAAATCGCATATGCCGTTTCCCCCGGTAGAGAGCGAAAAACAGCAAAAAAAAAAAAAAAAAACACCCGAGTTTAATTTTTTGGGGGTCAGTAAAATTTTGAAGTTTTCGCTTCGCTCGCTACCTCATCCAAAAAGCATGGCAAAGGTTTTGGGGTCTGTCGTGGAAAGGTAAAATATGCAAAAAGTTAAAAAATATCAGGGGGTACTCTAAAGAAGGATTTTCATTTAGATTGCTCCCACAAATGTGTATTGTTCAAAATAGTAATATATAAACTTTAAACCCTTTCAATTTAATAAAAAGAAAAAAAAAAAAAAATCGCAAAAAAGAAAAAAAAAATTTATAAAAATAAATGTAAAAATTTTGATCTTTGACCTTAAATTTTTGGGTAGAAAGCTACCCGCTGCGGTTTATCATGGATCCCGGGAATCGTCTCTTCAGACCGCCCTATGAATGGGTCCCCTTTTTGCCCCAAATTTTATACCCACATTCCCCATTAGCAAAGGGGCCAAATAAATAATTTGGGTGACTTTGGTGTAGAATTTTTTTCTCAAACGGTCAAAACGAGTTTTGTACCCTGTTGATGTACATGAGATCGTAAAAAGCTCATGAGAGTGAAGTTCAGAATCAGTTATAATTTTAAGCTCAATTTTAGCCTCGTTTTTTAAAGTTTCCGAAGTTTTTACCAAATTAAATTTTTTCTCCCGGGGACCTCCACCCAAATTTACAATTTGCTTTTTTTTGTAATTCTTTTTATATGGATATGAAGTATTTTTAGCTTACTCTCGTTCAAAAGATTATTTCGATCTCACAATCCCTTTTTGACCCGGGACCCCCACCATATGTACCCGTCATGTTAATTTAAATTTTGCTTCGACCCGGCACCCCCACCAAAAATTTGAATTTTTTTTTTTTTCGTGACCTAATTTTCATTTTTGGAATTCTTGCTTTTTCCCCTACTTTTGGGTATTAACCAAAATTTCGCGAAAATTCGCGAAATTGGGAAAAGGTACCATTCATCCAAATTTATGAGATTTATGTGAAAATGAATTTTAAGGGGTTATTTCAAATTTTAAAAAAAACGCCAATTTTGTTTTCACCATTTTTGCAATCTCTATGAAATTGGGCCCTTTTTGATTTTCCCCTTTTATCCGCGGGTGTTTGCACGTACATACCACTATTGCTATATTTCCATTAGGAAAACCCAAAGTCGTTGTTAGACGAGTGAGTGAGCAGTGTTGAGTATTTATTTTAATTTTTTTTTGTCTTAGCCTTCTACTTTCACTCATATGCATGTCTTTTGGGCATGCGGTATTTGAAGTTTCATTTTCTATAGTAGGCTAGTGAAGCTCTATATAGCCTTTTTCTCACGACACTAACAAAAAAAATAAATCATATGTAGCCTTTATATCTGCATACTTGTACTGCTGGTAAAAAACCCTAATAAAAAATATTTGCACTGAGTATACAACTATAATACAAACTTTCGACTAACAAGAAAAATAAATAATTGAAAAATATATATATATATAATTTTAAAATATTGTTTTTTACTGGGGGTTTTTGCCCCGAATAATTTATTAAAGATGAGGGCCTGACTTACCCCTCCTCCCTGACGTTTCGGGAAAGTCGCATCTCCCATCCTCGAGGGCCTTTACTCCCGATTGTTGCCTGGACTCCGGTCAGAGAGGAGGGGTAATCAGTGCCCTCTTCTTTAATAAATTATTCGCGGCAAAAAGCCCCAGTAAAAAAAAAATTTACATATTCCCCCAAAAAACTGAAATTTAAATATATATATATATACCTGGGAAACATTTCCTTTTCCCCCCCTCCCTACCTAAGGGTTTATCCAAACTAGATGGCGCATTTTGGCCCTTCAGGAAAGCCCTTATTCCAACTAAAAAACGCAAACCCCATTTTTTTACACATTATATATGTCCCAAACAACTTTGCCTATGTATCCAAAATTTCCCAAGTACTCAACACATGACTCGCTCACTCGTCTTTTGTATAAAACAACTTTGGCGTTTTCCTAGTCCCGTATTGGGGATAAGGGACCTGTATACTTGAATGTGGGAGACCCGGGTTCACACAACGGTCAGGATAGATTTTTGTAATTTTTGGATTGTATTAAAAAATTCTAGAACATGTTTTGAATTGCTTGCAAAATACATAGGCCTACTATGGATAAAATAGCCCTACGAAATACGTGTAAAGATTTTAAAATTTTTCTCAAACTCCCCGGGGATGTTTGGGAAACCTTTAGCATGCAAGATTTGGCAACCTTGTCCCCACCGGGCATTCTAAAAATGTTCCAAAAAATGTTTTTTTTTAGAAAAAACCATTTTTTGTTAAATTACATCCTAACATTTCCCTTATTTTTAATTTTGTATTATGTCTTTATTTAAATCACAATAGTTTTTTTCTCAAAAAGTTAACTGTATGCTAAATACTTTACCGGGTGTCGTTTAAATTTTTAGTACAAACTGTTTAGCCTTTAGCGTTCTGGAGCAAAATCACAGACTTAAACCCGATTTGTGCCGTTTGAGTTGAATTTTAGATTCAGTCGCTGCCTCCATTTCTAAATTTAAAACATATTGATCCTATATTTCCTATTTATATTATTATTTTTTTAATTTTTTTTTGGTTGGGTTTTTGCTCAATCGCGATTGTGTCGGGGCCTACAGGGTTGGCTTTTTTGCTTTTGGTTTTTAAAGTCCCCCCCCTGAAAATCAGTTACATGACTTTATAGGGAACCTAAATACATTTTTTTTTTTTTTTTTTTTATTTAAGTGTACTGAAAGAAACTTTGGGTAAAGGTTTTAATTTTAAAGTTAAATTTTTTAAAAATTAATCAAATTTTTTAAAAACAATCTGGGGAAAATAAAAAGAAAAAAGGGGGCAAAATATTTTATTTGTTGGGTTCAGTTTGCTTCAAAAATTTGGTTTTGGGGAGGTTTTTTTTTGTTTTTTTTTTTTTTTTTGTTTTTTTGTTTTAAAACTAAAAAAAAACCATCCAAAAACAAACATTTTTTTATTTTTTTTTATTACAAAAAAATTTTGTTTTTTTTAAAAGTTTTTTCCTTTTTTTATGTAAAGTAGAGTTTTTTTCCCCAAAAATAATAAAAAAAATAATATTTAATTTTTTTTTTCCATATAAAGCAAAAGAAAGTTTTTAAATTTTTTTTAATTTTAATTTTTTTTTTTTTAAAAAATTTTAAACTCGAAAATTTTGATAAAGAAAAATCATAATATAATTTTTTTGGTTTTTTTTATTAGATTCCAAAAAGAAACATATTTATTCCTAACCTAATTTTTTTATTTTAAAAAAATTTTGTTTTTTAAATTTTAAAAAGGGCCCTAATATTGGCAAAAGTCACAATTCAAAAAGGAAAGAATATTTTTAGATAAAAGGGGCCTTAAATTTTTTCCCCTTTTTCTTAATTAGAATTTTAAAAAAAATTATTTTATTTTGTTAACTTTTAATAAGTTTTTCTTTACAAAGGAACCGCCCAATCTAAAAAAAAAAAATTGATTAAAATTAAAGGGGATCTTTTAAATTTAACCCCAAAAAAACCCCAAAAAAAAAAAAATTTTTTTTTTCCCCCCAAAAAAAAAAAAATTTTGGGGAAAAAAAAAAAAGCCTTTTTTAAAAAAAAAATAAAAAAAAATTTTTTTTTGTTCTTAATTTTTTAAATTTTTAATTGGAATTTTTTTGCAATTTTTTTTTTATGGGGAAATTTTTTGGGGGGAAAACTACCCCCTATGATACATATTGACTCTCTAATCAGTAGTAAGTTACAACTGCTAAACAAATTACCGATCCGAAAAGGCACAAATCCATTTATATTAATATTTTTTTCCATTATTAAGTCAAGAAGAATTAAAGTTTTGTATTTTGTCTCAATGTGGTTTTTCCAGTACCCTCTAATGTACGTAGGGGCCTTAATTTTGTCCTTATTTCTTCAATTATATGAATAAATAAAATAATAAATTGTATTTAGAGTCTACCCACTCAGTTATATAACTGATTTTCAGTGGGGGACAGTAAATCAAAGCGACTAAGCCTACCCTGTAGGCCCCTGTATACTATATATATCCATTATTATTATATTATATATTTATATATATATGATAAAAACAAGGATCTTGGGTAAAACCGCGTCGAAAATGGGTTATATAAATTTACTGTTTATGCTATTAGTCTATTACAAACAATGCTATAGGCCATATTGTTTTTAATGTACCGGTAACATAATATTTTGTGTAGCTTGTTGGTATATTTACCAATACAGAAGGTTTTACGCTCAAATCTATGTTCAAATGCAGCTTTTCTTAAATGAACTTGGCCTAAAACTGATGTGTCATTACTCATTATCGATTTTAAAAGAATATTTCTAATAACTAAGTGGGTTTACTTTAAATACACATCTGTTATTTCCCTTTGTTCTTACTTTGGCTATTTTCAATTATTGGGCAGTTGGCCTAGTTGTGCCTCACTTCCTCGGTATCACTTTTATGATATAGGTCTATCTATCCTGGAAAGAGGTTTAAGTTGGGGCTGGCCAACAATATCATGAACAAACAACCAAATTGATCAAATTAAGGGGATCTAGGTTTAACAAACAATAACCAACTTGTTGGACCAAACCTATTTACTAATGGTTTTGTTCTTCATTATTAATTGAATGCAGTAATATGAATGATTGAATGCACAGCATATGAAGTATGCATTATTTTTCTAATTGGGTATTAAGCTCAGTTTATTTTATTAGTATCATTTAGATAAAATACCAATGTACATGAATATGATTTGTTATTTTAATATTTAACTTGAACTGTGATATGATGTACCTAGGCTATTGTAATGTAGGTACCTATCGAGTTACGTTCATTGAGTTAAATAGGATTGTCTTCCAGGGATCTAGAGATTGATCATCTCCGTCGTCGACTGGAGGAGACCGAGGCCGCCATGGAGAGGATCGTAGCTCAGATGGGTTCAGTCCCCCACAAGCTACCTTCTCCCTCAGGCACACTGTCAATCGGTGCCAAGGTTAGGGATCAAGTGTTATGCATGATAATCACATCATCCTGTCTTTCTCCTCCTTTTGTCCTAGTTGTGACAGCAATCACAGGCTTGTTAGCGGAAGTGGGGCCATCAAAGAGAGACTCTAGCAAAGCGAGCAGAGGAACAAATCAGTACTGTTATCAAGTCTGAAGATAAGGTACCGTGTACAAACACACTCGAGTATCAGTGTTGTGCATGGACAAGATGCGTTGACGGGCTTTCAATCTGAGCGTACAGTCTACATTTCAAATATGAATAAATGAGGCAGAAGCATATTAATACTAGTAACAAGAACTGGCTAACAAAACATGCATGCTACTCCATATTATGATTGTCTGTAGGTGTATCAGATAGCTAGTGCTAGGGATGCACACATAATCAATATTATTGATCGACAGCCAATATTGGATGAAATAAAATAATTGGTCAAAACGGCCGAAAACGTACTTATTATTTTAAACGATATCTGTTTGGTACAAGGGTTGAATA
>JAMZAV010007377.1:0-75188 GCA_024449915.1 Sweltsa coloradensis | reverse complement strand
GCTTGCGAAGGTGCACGCCTTCTTGACCTTACTGTGTCTCGCGTGAAGTAGGATTGTTGGATGCTTGCAGATATACGCGTCGTGTGATCCCTGTCTTTCACTGAAGGTGCGACCCTTCTTCCATACTTTTCGCGTGAAGAGGTTTATTGCGCGAGTACGAATAGGCACCACACCTCACCCATGCCTATCTTTTTACCAGAGATAAGATTGCTCCGATTTGCGACACGTGTGATGTGTTGCTATCCGTTCATCATTTGTTGACTGACTGCTCTAGGTATGATGGTTTGAGACTCCAATTAAATTTAAATCTATCATATGAAGAACTTTTGTCTTATGAAAACAGTGATAAACTTATCAGATTTCTAAACCTTAGCAATCTGATCGACAAACTATGACAACACATATAAAAAAATTAAAAAAATCAATGAAGCATGTTGACTTGCTATTCATTATAACGACGTTGGCAACGTTTTCCTGATAATGATTATGATTATGATTTGGTAATTTGGCATTTTCTACATATGACAACTTTAGTATGTATACCTTTTCCCGATTTGGCTGTCTACAAATATATCGACCTTGGCAATTCTTTTTATGACAATGATTTGAAAAACACATTTGACCTTATTAACTGTATTTTACATTCATACATAGTTAACTAAATATCTTGGAGGCGCGAATAATCTTTGCCGTTGAAGCGCCCTAAAACTACTAATACTTAATACTAATACGGACGGATGATGACACAGACGGAGAAGACCACGACGTGGGGGAACCCCTGCCCTCCCTATACGCCTGTGGCTGGTTCTGACCAGCACAGGCCTGTCCACCCCTTGTCCCCTTTCGTCATCCCTTACGTCCCTCCCTTCGTCTCGATTAGCCAAGATGCATAAATATGAGACGTTAAGCAATATCCAATCAAGCAATCAATCAAATAAATTGTATTTAGAGTCTACCCACTCAGTTATATAATTGATTTCCAGTGGTGGACAGTAAATCAAAGCGACCAAGCCAACCCTGTAGGCCCCGACGCAATCGACGAGTAAGCAATAACCAACCAAAGATCGATATTTGTAATAGGAAATTTAGCAATCAGTGGTATGGACAATGCGAACACCCGCGGATTAACGCCAGAATCAACAAGGTCAATTTAGAACAACCTTTAATTTACTAGGAAAACGCCAAAGTCGTTGTTGGACGAGTAAGCTAATAGCCGGGTCCATAATTTGCGAACCATGACGACTGCAGCAGTGTGAGTCACCAAGTCGACAGTAATTGTCTGCAATCTGATGCGTTTGCTATATCGCTATGCAAGCGGACGCGGGCGACACCAAAACATATCACAATGCCAACGAGGAGGTATTGAAGCTACAAATATTCCAAAATTTGTGTTAGAAAGGTCAATACATGAACTTGAGTTCGTCTCGATATGTTCTGCATCCATCTTTTATGCTCCTCAAATCAAATCCATTTTAGCAAAGCTCTGCAAAACACGATTTTTGTCAGTAATTATTATTTTGTAAGTTGGCAGGGCAAGCTATAATTCTGAAATATTTCACAGTTGTTAACATTCATAGTGGTAACATTGGTGAGAAAGGGTATTTCATTCCAAACCGAACTTTAAGTTTAAAAAAAAATAAAGTAGTGATTCTTACAAATTTTAATTTTTTGTAGGTTGGATTCCTGTGAATTTTGCTCTCCATGTAAACAGCACACTATCTATTGGTCCCTGACGTTGGTGTGAAATTTGGTCAAAATCGGACGAGTAGTTTGACCACTGCGCACCAAACACACATACATACATACATACGTACACAAACACAACAAAGTGCCGAATACTTGCCATACAGGACTCCGTTTGCTCCGCTCACTCGTCCAATTATGTGCCTCGTTGCTAGGACGGCTCCAAAGTCACCGTTTACAAACTTCTACGAAAAGAAGTGATGGACTTAAGTCCAAATCCGAAGTTAAAAAACTTCTGCCTTTGGCGGGAATTGAACCCTTGACCTTTTGAATTGGAATTGCATTGGAATCAGAAAATTGGATTGAAATTCGAAGCAGATACGCTAACCACAAGACCAACGAGCCACACCACACCAACATTTATTTTATTTTACAAAATAAGAAAACAATATACATATACTCATCAAACACACAAAGAACTCATTTCATCTACTTACTATATAACAGGCGGCGCAGCATGACAACCGGTTGACACTCTCTAGTTTCTCACGTCGTTATCAGATGTTTTTTGACTTGCTGGGTTACGCGTATTAGTTCCTTGTCCAACTTGTCCAAGTGTTGTGCTATAGCCTTGTAACGATTCGTGGAACTCCTCAACTCAAATACTACTTGAGTCCTACAGATGGACAAGTTCTTAAACCTAGCCCACCTCGGCTTGCCTACACAGTCAATGAGCAAACACACTTCGCTTACAAATTCTGAGAGGATAAGACATTTTATTTTACAAGAAAGAATACAGCAAATATTTATTTAAATTGATTTGATGTCTAATGACCACATAGGCCATGAAAGTTCATATCATACAACCTTCTATGTAGTCCAGAAGCTTTTCACCCACGAATGTTGTACTTGAGTCTGATTCTTTATCCATATGTTGTCTTCTCTTGATAGCCTTTACACTTCCAGTCTTTTTTAATTGTTCTTTTAATGTTCTCAAAAGTATATTACTAGTTGCCAAGTTTTAGACACACAAACTTATTAAAGAAATTAATGTTAAAAGAATCACTTTAGCTTTGTTTCATTAGAGCCAAACTCCTTGATCTGAACCCATACTAAATGTTTCCAAGATGGCCAAAGTGTTCATTTACCAAATCATTGTTTTAAAGTTCCAGATTTTGTTATATTTTTTACACATCACATAAAACACTTTTTAATATTTACTTATTTTTTATAAATTGAAATTTGCTTTATTTCTACATATGACAACTTTAGTATGTCTACCTTTTCCCGATTTGGCTGTCTACAAATATATCGACCTTGGCAATTCTTTTTATGACAATGATATGAAAAACACATTTAATCTTATTAACCGTATTTTACATTCATACATAGTTAACTAAATATCTTGGAGGCGCGAATAATCTTTGCCGTTGAAGCGCCCTAAAACTACTAATACTACTAATACTAACTTTAATAACCATTATCAGAACATTATTACAACTTTAAATATTATAATTATCTTATCTTTTGAAACTATAAGTGAGAAATAAAGCCTTCGGAAACTTGCTAATATATGTGAACAAACTACTCAACTGACAATCATTGCCTACTTAAATTATTATATACATTTTGAAAAGTCACTGCCTACTGGATCTTAAATACTTTTACCAAGTTTTAGATTAAAGAGACTGGTACTTTACAAGTTTTATCGGTTCTGTTGCGCGGTTCATGTTAGAGTCGTTGCAAGTGTTTGGTAGAACTTAAGTTTATTTGTATTTGGACAAACATATTATTTTCAAGAGAAATATAATAATAAACCTATGTTATTTGCCATCAACACAAGGAGTATATAAAACACAACAATTCTGGTGCTTCTGAAGCTATTAACAATTTCAACCAAGTGTAAAATTTGTTTTCTGTTGCCTTCTCTAGTGTTGCTCGGGATGAGCGCAATTTTGATTTTAATAATTTTGATAGCTCTTCCGATAAAAGGTATCCAGTTTAGTTGAAGTCCACACTGGGATAACTGATGGTTCCGTCCTTCATACTTATCATTCGTTGCCGGGCCTTCAAAGTCCAACTCGCTACCTTCCCGCGGTTTGGACCGTGAATAGGGGAGTTTCTCCTCCAAGAAACAAATGGCGAGCTCTGGGTCGTCGTCGGAGACCCCTTTCCCTTTGACTACTTCCCCAACGGCGATGACAATGACAACACGGACGGATGACGACACAAGACGGAGACGACCACAACGTGGGGGAACCCCTGCCCTCCCCATACGCTTGTGGCTGGTTCTGACCAGCACAGGCCTGTCCACCCCTTGTCCCCCCATGTCTCCCCTTACGTTCCTCCCCTTGGAAAGAAGAAAACATGGTGGTAATCCACAATTATGGAAAAAGAAAATCCGGAAAATTCTAATATACTTGACATGGTATCACTCTACTGTTGAGAGCCCTAAAACACTAATAACTAACTACCATTTGTTGCCATAAAATGTTTTGTAGTCGTCAAAAAAAATGACCCATAATGTAACTACAACTTAGTTGCAACTCGAGTGTAAGCTTGATTCAGCCACAATCATTTGGTCATGTTCACATGCTCGTTATGACTCATGTGAACGCGTGTCTGGCGGTCGTCGTCGGGGACCTTGCGGACTATGAAGACCGCGACGTGGGAACATCCCTTTCCTCCCCCTGGCCGTGGCTGGTTCTGACCAGCATGGGAAGATAAACTCTTTTTTTTCCATTAATCCCCATAGGTGCATTTGTTCGATTTAAAAAAATACGTATTTAAGTTAAATTACGTAAAAAATCAAAAATTTTATCTATGTATTCTACTCCCCAAAATTATAAATGCTTGCCCTCTTTGTGTTATAAGCGTCCACGCATACATACCTTGGAGTTTATGCTAATGTTTCGTATTTTAAACGGCTTTATAGATATTTGCGTTGCGCAAATAATCTTCTTTATTAAAGCATCCTAAAACTTTAACTAATAACTATAAGTGTCCACGTAAGAAACTGCCCCACTCTCATTGACTGCGGCTGGTGGCATCGTGGGTGATGAAGTAGCCGACCATTTTATTTTGTTTTTTTGCGGTTTTACCGTCTTTATGGGTCAAAGCTGAAAAGGCGTCTTTTTATCTATCGACCGCCGCACTAAAAGCAATGGTCTTTTATTTTGATTTTTTTCGCAAACCGACCCGAACCATCATATTTTTCTTCTGTAAACTTAAAAATAAATTAAATCTTCAATCCGACCGTAAACTCATTTTATTAACTTTCAATATTACAGGCGACGCAATATGATCTAACTGGCTGAAGCGCCCTAGTTTTTGACGTATTCGTAGCAAATAAAGCATCTTCATTGCTTTCTTGGACTACATGACACAAATGTAACACGAGCGTCATGTTTGTTTCCTCGTCTTTATAGGGTTTTGTAGCTTAAGAACACTCTTTTGTCAATGCACATTGCATCTTCTCCATTTGGAACAATTATTATTAAATCAATTGATCTGTTCACATTGAGGAAAAACATATTCAGCAAATTAAATAGTTCTGCTTTATTTTCTTTTGTTTGCAGGAACTTATTGCATTCAACTACTTTGTGTTTTATTCTTCTGAGCTAGTACCTTCCCCATATTCTAACTTGCATGATTGTCTGTCTTCTTGCTTGGCTCTTGTGCTAGTAGTCGTTCATCTCGGTCGAAAGTTGGGCTCAACTTGGGGGGCAAGGGCTAACCCATATAATTTGGTTCTACACATCACAGAGCACGTATTGTTGTACAACTGAAGTAACAATACGTCACGACGCTTCAAAGATGGCCGACGCTTCATTTCTAATGCCGCACATTGACTTACTAAAACCAAAATAAATGTTAGGAAAAATAATCGCAGACACTTAATTTTACTTGTATTCCATTCAGAAAAAAGTTCACAACAATACAAATGCAAATAAAATAAAAATACAACAATGGAATAGTCAGTTATAGGTCAAAATAGACCTTGTGTACCCACTTTTTTCAAACTACGCCTTACTTTACGGATATCTCAAGTGTACAATATCAACCACAATGTTTTGAAAAAAATCACGAATGTGTGTCAGCATATTGGCAACAAGATGTCTATAACAGAATTTGTATCTAATGAGATTTTAAACCTCAAATAATTACAAAACTAAACATGTGTATGTGTTGATTCTCATTAAATATCCTGTTATTTGCACATATAGTGCAGTCCCTGGCCATAATACCAGTAGGAATTTCGACCTGGATGAATTTTATCTTTTGATCCTGTTAGGGTATACCTTAAGGATAGAAAAAATCTTGGGTAGACATCTGTCGTTCCGGCTCTTAGATTTTTACGACGCCATCTTCTTTTGGGCATATGCATATAGTACTCGCTCTTGGTTTTTATACATTTTCTATACTGTTGATTACAGTCGTAATAAATCTGAAGTAATATTTGGATTCTCTATGAAATTACTTATTACATGATATAAATTTTGTTATTCTGGGAACAAAGTGGGATTATAGAAAATTACATATTAGTCATGCAGATAAGTGATGCGGATTGTGCGTTTCATTATAGACATATAACATTTGGCACAAAATATTAGGGATGTAACTGGATAATTATTTGAATATTGGTCTATCTCAGAATTGTCCCACGACACCAATAGGGGCCATTTTACAATTTTACAAGATGTCGGCCAAACGTGTTGTTTGAAATTTTATGAAAGATTGTTGAAATTTGGTAAATACAAAGCCTATGTGCCTATGTGCCATTGAAGAATGACTTTTGAATAGGGCCATGTCAAACTAACAGAGTGGTACCAATGGCGGCCATTTTAAATGATGGCCGTCACACACATATGAACCACGTTAATTTAATGGTATAATCTTACTATTTGGTACACAAACAGGGCATGCCATTGAAAAATTACGTTTTAATGTTATATCAATTCAATACTTTTTAGAAACAATGTATCTGCTTCCACATATCTACATTAATTGCTATGGCATTATTAAAACAAGCAATAATACTATACATACATACTTATAATAATACACGTGTTTTTGTACACATTGAAGGCAATTGAGTAGTTTCTATAACACATTTTAAATAAGAAAATAGAAATGTTTATATTCCTTTTTAAGTTTCTGTAATTTAAATTCTCAAATTGTCCATTGTCGTTTGTAAAAGGCGATAGCGCGTTAGATGACTGGCATTGATGCAAAATTTGGTTTCTCCAAGTTTTTCCGTTTGGGACCCACCAACTTACACAGAATTGGCTATTACCATTTCCTATACTCAATGTATTTAGCAAGCCAGCCATAAGCTTCCTACCCAAGTATACTAAGTTGAATTCAGCATCAATAACATATTCTAAAATGGCCCATACAATGTTTTAATTCGGCTCACACATGAGGCATGTCATTGGAAGAAAAGTGTTGAATGTGTCCAGAGAGAAACCAGCAATTTGCTTTAATAACTGGCATTTTACGATAGATTACTTATTTCAAGTTAAGATTTAGATCTCAGAAAACCAGTTTCCAACTGGTTACCAAAAGGAAAACAAGTAGTCAACACGCAGTTAGTTAATCAAACATGTCACCAAAAAGTTCACTCAGTTTAGTCGCCAGAAGAAGCCAATAGTAAGCCAACAGGTCGTTTTGGTGTCAAAATACTACCTCTTTGGAACCTGTTGGAAACCCTTACAAGACAGCCAATTGTGTACCAAGTAATTGACAAAAATACGCCAAACGGCTGCCACTAGCTTACCAAGAGGTCGCCAAAAAGCAGCCTAACGGTTGCCAAAAGTTTGACCATAGGCCTATGTCATAAAATTGAATAAGAATGCATGATAGGACATAGCTAAAAAATGTAGAAGATCATGAGAAAATGGAACGAAGACCATGCTTTTCGAGTTTCCATCAAAAACACCTAAAATTAAATTAAGAAGTGTGATAAACACATAAAACATAAACGTTTTCATTTTCATGTTTAAAATTCATTAACAAGATGATGTGTTATAGAAACGAGTCCATTGCCTTCAATGTGTACGAATAATGTGTGTATTATTTATTATTTATAAGTAAAGTATTATTGTTTGTTTTTAATGCCACCCATTATGACACATTGCTTCTAAAAAGTATTGAATTGATATAACACATAAAAATGTAATTTTTCAATGGCGTGCCCTATTTGTGTACCAAATAACAAGATTATTTATACCATTAAATTTACGTGGTTCATATGTGTGACGGCCATCTTTTAAAATGGCTGCCATTGGTGCCACTCAGTTAGTTTGACATGAAGGCATTTTGGTGTGGCTCGGTCTTGTGGTTAGCCTACCTACTTCCACTGCAGAAAGGTCCAGGGTTCGATTCCCGCTAAAGTCAGAAGTTTTTTAACTTCTGATTTGGAGTTAAGTCCATCAGTTCTTGTCTTTGTAAACGAATTTGGAATTTGTAAACGATAACTTTGGAGCCGTCCTAGCGACGAGGCACATAATAAATTTAAAGTTGATCTGAATCGGCCTTGTTGATTCTGGCGTTGATCCGCGGGTGTTAGCACTGTCCATACCACTGATAACTATATTTCCTATTAAAAAATATTGATCTTTGGTTGGTTATCGCTCACTCGTCGATTGCGTCGGGGCCTACAGGGTTAGCTAGGTCGCTTTAATTCACTGTGTTCCACTGAAAATCAGTTACATGACTGAGTGGGTAGACTCTTAATACGAATTTATTTATTTAATTTATTTTATGGCATGTTTACTAAATTTACCAAATTTCAACAATCTTTCATAAAATTTCAAACAACACGTTTGGTCGCCATCTTGTAAAATTGTAAAATGGCCCCTATTGGTGTCGTAGGACATTTCTTAGATAGAACAATATTCAAATAATTTTCCAGTTACATCCCTAATATTTTGTGCCAAATGTTATTTGTCTATAATGAAACGCACAATCCGCATCACTTATCTGCATGACTAATATGTAATTTTCTATAATCCCACTTTGTTCCCAGAATAACAAAATTTATATCATGTAATAGTAATTCATAGAGAATCCAAATATACTTTATATTATTACAACTGAAAGAAACAGTATAGAAAATGTATAAAAACCAAGAGCGAGTACTATATGCATATGCCCAAAAGAAGATGGCGTCGTAAAAATCTAAGAGCCGGAACGACAGATGTCTACCCAAGATTTTTTCTATCCTTAAGGTATACTCTAACAGGATCAAAAGATAAAATTCATCCAGGTCGAAATTCCTACTGGTATTATGGCCAGGGACTGCACTATATGTGCAAATAACAGGATATTTAATGAGAATCAACACATACACATGTTTAGTTTTGTAATTATTTGAGGGTTAAAATCTCATTAGATACAAATTCTGTTATAGCCATCTTGTTGCCAATATGCTGACACATTCGTGATTTTTTTCAAAACATTGTGGTTGATATTGTACACTTGAGATATCCGTAAAGTAAGGCGTAGATTGGAAAAAGTGGGTTTCCAAGGTATTTTGACATATAATTGACTATTCCATTGTTGTATTTTTATTTTAGTTGCATTTGTATTGTTGAGAACTGTCTTCTTAATTGAATATAAGTAAAATAAAGTGTCCTCGATTTTTTTTCTAACAATTATTTTGGTTTTAGTAAGTCAATGTGCGGCATTAGAAATGAAGCGTCGGCCATCTTTGAAGCGTCGTGACGTATTGTTAGCAGTGAAATTTTTTCTTCAGTTATACAACAATGCATGCTCTGTGATGTGTAGAACCGAATTATATGGGTTAGCACTTGCCCCCCAAGTTGAGCCCATTGTAGGCCTTTTCGCCGTCGAGATGAACGACTATAGGCCAAGGTTTGTCAATTTATTGGCTACCCCGTCGTTGTTTTCAATGTTTAAACCTCGTCCAGCCGCACCTAATTTTGTGAATTTCATCATCAGTCTCTGTATCGGTATTCTTATCTTGGCACTGCTGGGTACTGCTGGGCTTAGGATTAGGCCTAGGCATGAATGAAAGGCTGTGACTAGTTTCAGTTTAAATGGTGCATTTTTGGTAATATCATTTAAATGATTGAATTGTTGTTTCATTGAGTTTTTATACATGAATTTAGTGTTAAAAGATAGCTAGGAAGCATTGAAACGTGAGGTACTGTTTTCTAGTGAGTACCCACAGTTTTTAATACGCATTTTAAGTTTTTAATATTGCATTTTTCACAGAAATTTTATGTTGACATTTCGTATCTAACGAAAACAAATGATATTGTTTATTTTCAATTACTATAACCAACAACATGACAGCTACAAAACACGAGGCATTTTTTGAACTATTGCTTAAGAAAATGTCAATAAGTAACATTGAATTTTAGTTCACGAAATATGACATTTCCCAAAGGGAAAATACAGCAACAGAGGAATGCTCGAGAAATTATTTCATACACTAATTAATAAACGTAAAGTTGACGTTCATCAGGCGCTTGATACTTATGTTGCTAGGGGTCAAGCTGAAGCATTTCTAGTTAGGCCTAAATCAAATAAATTGACTACATAAGTCGACTGAAATTTTGCCAAAAATTCTTTCACAAAACTATACTACAAACAAAGATTTGCAACACAGCCACAGTAGGCCTATTGATGAAAAAATGTTAGAACTTAAGAAGAAATTACTAGATCAATGGATAACCAAGAAAAATTATATACTATTGTTGACAATAAAGAGGGTATTATAGATAATTTGAAAACAAGATGCAATAACTATAAAGAGCTTTTGAAATTTACAAAGTAAAACTAAAACTTTCGTCGAAAAAAAAACTGGAACTTTCTACTCAATCTAAATGTTATAACCAACTACAGCCTTGTGTGCTGTCAGAAATCGGCACAAATAGCGCCCGGTAGTAGTGAGATTTAAATTAAATAGATCCACTAATGTAATGGCAGTAAACCCTCTGCCTCGTTCAGTGTGGGCAAACACTCTATTGAATCATCCAATCTCCCTTTAATATCAAGTGAAGGTAGACCTCGTGGATAAATCCCATGTGCAACATCAGAAGCTTAGACCTACTTTTGGGTCCGCGCAAGTCAACGTATACACAAGAGCAACCTAAAGTGCGTATGTTTTAGTGACAGCCATGGACGTGAGCTAAGCCACAGAATCACATCTCAGCTATCTGGAAACTATGAAGTCTATAACATTTGCAAACCTAATGCAATGCTGAAAAATGTATTTTGAAGACGTCCCTTCTTTCATGCCTACCTTAAACTGCCGAGACTGGACTATTATAATTGCTGGCACAAATAACATGCCAAAGGGACTGTGAAGCGATTGTGGATGATATGAAAAAACTTATTAAAACCCCAGGGTTTCGTGTCCTCTGTTTCATAGTTGGTACACCATATAGATATGACACGTTAAATTTCAACAAAAGAATCCTAGACATCAATCAGACTATTTATAAATTCATCACTGACACAAAAAAATGTTTATTTGTGGACATGTCTTGTAATGAAATGATCAGAGTTTAATGTGCACGGTTTGCACCTGAATGCTGGTGGTAAATCCAGACTAGCATCCCAACGGGCAGAGATAATTATGCACGAAATTTGCACAGCATCACTTCACTGCACCATGAAATACATGAAACCAATAGCAACCTCTACGTTCAACAAGTCTGCTTCAACCCCGAGCTGCAACTTCATGCTATGTGAACACCAAAGTGATATTTTTCTCATCCCCACTCGACACACCTTTGTGCATTGTGTGGCGAAGACTTGAAGCTTAACCGTGGAATTGCAACTAAATTAAATCTAAATTTGGCGGCTACCTTCGGTCCAGGGAGCCCAGAGTTGGAGACTCAGTTTTTCTCCGAAGCAAGGGTAGACTTATCTGCAACTTGGTTATCAAACAGCAGTCGCATCACAAGCCTACGTAACATAATGTTGCCAAATCGCTAAATAGTTTTAAAAAAAGTTCTGTTTATTTTATATTATAAAAGAACTAGCATGCCTAAATTGGATGTGGCCTAGATGGTTTTCATTGGACAACCATAAAGAACATATTATCCAAAATTTCATAAATTCCAATATTAAAATCAACGTTTATTACCTGCAGTCAAAAAGAATGCAGCCGCCAAAAACACGGCAAACGAGAAGTAAATCAGAGCACAAAATGTTTAACTACCAAAAAACAAACCCTCAAATAAGCTCCAATTTCCCAAGAATGCAAGAAGGTTTACGCAGCTGCCCAGTAAGTTTGGAGTTCGACTCCAATCAGAACGTAATGAGGAATGTCCCAAAGCAACTACCATTCATGATGCACTCATCTGTTGACCCCCGGCGTAAAACTCTACGTCGACCCCTGCTAGCACACATCACGCATCTATTTTACGAATAGAAGAGTCGACTCAACAAAACTGTATAGCCTAAACCTTCATCTTCAAACCACTTCGCCAGTCAATCCTGTAAAGCAAAAGCTAAAAACTAGTACTAAAACCCCAAGGGGTAAGCCTAGCCTTAGCTTCCAGCGTGACCCCATACTCACACGGTCTCAGCAAGGCCAAACATGGCAGCCCCTATTTTAGCAAACAAAACAAAAACTAAAATAAAAAAAACTATCACCTCGTCTTTTCAGGATTTTCCCCGCCACTACCCCCAGAAAAAACAAAACATAGCATCGTCCCCAGGTCCCTCTCAGAACACATTCTAAATTTGTTTTCTAAATATACAATCAATAAGGAATAAAATAGAAGAGCTTGAGCTTTTCCTCAGCGCTTCTTCTCCAGATATCCCCTGTATAGCAGAGCACTGGCTTACAATTTCTGAAATTTACTCCTTTTGTATCCCAAACTATGTTAAGTTGATATCTTTTGCCGCTTCTCATTTATTCATGGAGGTGTGGCTACATTTGCTAAACCTCATATTAACATTTCTCCTATAGCTGAAATTCAAAACTTTAACATTGAAAAGTCTTTTGAATGCTCTGGGGCTTCATGGTACATCTCTACCTCTCATTTTATAATCATATCTTTGTATCAATCTCCACTTAGTGATCCTAAAGTTTTTTTCTCCTCCTTAGAGGGAAAAAGCTAGGTTTATAAAAAAGAAATTCCCTAAGGCCTCTTACATAATTTTGTGGAGACCACAATATTGACCTCTTAACACAATCTACCATCAGCACTGAACTAATTGATTTACTAAATTCCTTTCATATGTATGCTACCATCACATCTCCTACAAGAGTCAACCCCTTTCCAGTAATCCTTGATTGATAATATTTTCACCTCCATCGACAAATCTCTTATCACTGCTACAGTGCGTGATCCAGGGCTTTCCGACCATCATGCCCTTTTTCTTGACCTATCCTCTCCCATTATCACTCAAAGATTCTGACTCAAAAAAAACGTTTTTACAATGATGAAAATATTGCTCACTTTATCTCACGGCTAGGTGGTGAACAAAAGGTCATCTTATCATTTTAAGCAGATGCTGATGTTTATACTCATTTTTTGTCTCCACTTTCTTGGTTTCACTTCAATGAAGCATTTCCCCTGAAAACAATTCAAATTCGGAAAACCCGTAGGCAACCCATGGATTACTCAGGCTCTTCGCGTGAGGGAAAAACACTAAGAAATCTTCACTCATCATTGAAACCACTCCCAAAATAGATCGGTTAGTAAAAAGCAATACTTGGCCCTAAAAAAAGTCTCATGCCAAAACATTAGACAACCAAAACTCCAATTTTATAGCCGCAAATAGCCGACTCCTCTAACATCTCTAAAATGGCCTGGTCCGTAATCAAAATCTCAGACTTCTTCGCCCATATCCAAAGAAAGTATCACCATAATGCATGAAGGAAACTAGTATCGAACCCAACTTCATTGGGCAATTTTTTCAATGCATTTTTCACCACCATTAATGTGCCATTCAGCAATTTCAACAGGGAATTCTAACCCTCTTCACAAAATCACCCAAGAAGGTCCCCCCAGCCCAGTCCAAACCATTTTTCTGAAGCCAACCCCTCCCCGTGAAGTGGCAATATATTGAAAAAACTAAGCACAAGACACTCAGCTGGGCTGGATGAAATTCCAGGATCACTCTTGGCAAAAAAGCTCCACTTTTTATCTCTTCCCTATCTTAAAATTATTAATGAGTCTATTACATCAGGTATCTTTCCCTCTGATCTTAAAAAAGCAAAGGTAATACCAAACTATAAGAAAAAAAGGGAAAAAATCTGACAAAAAAAAACTACCGCCCCATCTCAATCTTATCGTATTTTTCTAAAATTTATGAATACATCATGCATGACCACCTTATAGCACATCTCAAACATCACAACGTTTTTTTCACCAAGTCAAACATGGTTTCCTTAAACATAGATCAACAACTTCCGCTCTTTTCAGTTTCCTCTCACATGTTTATTCCGCCCTTGATAAAGGAGAACATGCAGTAAGCATATTTTATGATCTTAGCAAGGCCTTTGATTCAATTGATCACAGGACGTTTCTGTCAAAAATGGAGTACTATGGGATCAGAGGTGTTGCTCAAAGTTGTTCCACCATGGAACAGGTTAGTGACACTGTTTACCGGCAGTCAATGGTATGGCAACGGATGCTGCATCGAGTAAACATTGGCAAACTTCAGCCCGAAGTTCGTTGGAATCACGAAACGAGTGAAGTCTACTTTTTGCAATGCAGACTCACTCAGGTCTTGATATTTGCCCCAATCAGCTTGATGTAATTTCCATCGTTGTTCTGGGCGAAACACTGGTCGGTTGTTTGCGAAATGTATCTCAAGTGGAAAGTGGTCACTACCGTGAAAATCATCCAACGCAATTAACTCCAAGTCCAGGGACAGGATTGGTGTGCACATCACAAGATCTATTGCCGATAAGGTTCCAGTGTAAGAAGTAAAATGTGTCAACTGGTCCGAATTTAAGAGGGAAACGTTTGCGTTCTGTACGAAATCTACCACAACATCGCCTCTACGATCTGATGTCGTTGAGCCCCAGTCTGCATGGTGAGCATTATAATCGCCAGCCAATATAAACGGTCTCGGCAGTTGAGCAATTACTGCTTCCATATCACCTCTAGTAAAGTTGAAAGATGGCGGTATGTATATAGATCAAAAAGTGATAGGAGTTGTCAGATGTGCTGTAACTGCAATAACTTGAAGACGAGAATTAATATTAACATGAGTGGCATGCACAGAGTCATGTACCATAATGGCGACACCCCCCTGTGCACGGTCACCACCAGTGAAATCGAGACGGTATAATGTGTAGTGTTTGAATTTTGGGTTGTCAGTGAGTTTAAAGAGAGTTTCCTGAAGTAGAATGACATTAGGTTGTCTGTCTCTAACAATGATCTGCAGTTCTTCTCGGTTAGTGTTGAAACCTCGACAATTCCACGAGATAAAGTTGGCTATAATGTGGGTGGTATTTGAAGTTTGAAAAAAAAATAATATATTAATGAGAAGTTTATCTAACGAGTGTGGTATCCAAGAAGCCTAGGTGATGAGTGAAGACTTGCTATTTACATCCATTTAAGTTTCTCAAAAGAGTTTCTGGATTCTGGTCCATTAGCGGATCAAAAACCATGTCCTCTTCCGAAGAACTAAACTTTCTTCGAACAATTTTTTTGTTTTTTGTGCCAATATTTGTTTGAGCACGTTGAAGAACAACAGTGGGAATCAACGAATCCACTGTTGTTGTTGTAGATATTTTTTTAAATGCACTAGTAGTAGTGCTGGAAGATGTTGCTACTGGTGCGCTCTGCTTACGTGCAGAAACACAACCCTCCACTGAAGGAGATCGTGCTGGTTGCATCTGCGGCGTTGATGTAACAGCATTTTGCTTTTCTGAAGGTGAGCAGTGTTTATTAGGAATCACATTCGGCATAGAATTCTTGAATTTTTTAAAAATTCAAGGACTTCACCAAGTTGACAAGTCAAGTTTCAATTTGTTTCGCCTGTTGTTGCACAGTTTTAGACAAACTGTTGACCGTCTCCTGCAAAGTGTGGTTTTGTGCCAGAAGTTCTGCCTCTCTACTGCTGGAGGACGAACTCTGTACTACCGAAGCAAATGAAACGGAAGAGGTTACTGGCTGTGCCGAACCAATGCGCCGTCGAGCCTCAAGAGGGGAAATTTTTTCCGTGATTGATAATTCCAGGATTGCTTGTTCTTTTAACCACATTGGGCATGTGCGTAATCGAGCAGAATGTGGGCCCTTGCAATTTACACAGCACGGCTTCTCCTGACAAGGAGGGGAGTGAGCGCGCAAACTACAATTTGGACAAATTTCTTCTGATGTGCATCTGGCCTGTGTGTGGCCGAGGCGTTGACACTTGAAACAATGGAGTGGGTTTGGTATATATGGACGGACTTTTAGACTGTAGAAAGCAATTTTGACATCGGTAGGTAGCTGAGGTAAAGCAAATGATAGTATCAGTGCAGGAGTCGGAGCAGAGTGATCCGTTTTTCCTACTCTGAATCCTGGTCACTTCAACAACTTTGTGATTGGCGAGGTATTCCTTTATTTCCTGTTCCGAACAATTCAATAAGTCAAAACACGATACCACTCCCTTAACATACGTAAGAGAGTGATGTCCATCAACTGAAACCGGCAGAGAGCAGAGTGTTTTCACTTCCAGTAATATTTTCGATTGTTTCTCGGTTGCACAATGGATCAACAAGGTTCCATCACGCAACTTTTTTACAGAGGGCAAAGCCCCTAACATGTCTTCTAGAGTCTTTTCAATAAACAATGGATTCACTTTGGAAAATGTTCTCCCTGATGGTTTGACAACAAGGTACAGGGGAGTGACAAACATACTATGGTTGTCTTCCACCTGCACTTCCTCATCTGATGATACTTCTTTGCGCTTTTAGAGTTAATTCCTTAGATAAATTTTTATTAGCCATAGAATTTAGTTTGCTTCGTCTACTGCGCTCCCCACCCTCCATGGAGCCTCCAATGGGGCGTCGAAAACGGCGCCAGGGATACGCAATTGATATAGAAATTAAGCTAACCCAATGTGTGCAAAAAAATGTCGACACTTGCCAATTGATACAGGTCGGGCTAAACCCGTACCACCCGTCTAGATGAAGCAGGGGCCAAAGCTGCGTGTTGGTCCATACAACCCTCGGGTTTTGCACTTCTCTCAGCAGCCAGGATCCCCCTTTCCACCGACAGGGGTCGCACCGCACGGCAAACACGGCGGAGAGCGTTTGGATCACAAAGGGGGGCCCAGCACTGATGATAAGAATAAGATGAAAGAGATTGAAAGGTGAGAATGGATTTTTATTAATGATAGAAGGCGGAAGGGAAATGTGCAGAGAGCCCCCTTAATGGGCACCGGTCACTACAGGAAGAACTCTCTTCGACCGGAATTTGTCCTAGGTCTGGTGTTAAATACAATCCTAGTAGGTAAAATATAATATTTTACGTCTACTTTTGGACTGTTTCTTGTAGCCCTTTTCCATTTGTTTTTAATATCGTCCACGGGCCTAACTGGCCCCGAACTGACTGCGTTCACAATTTTTGGCAATTTCCCAGCCACGCGCGCACTTTCTGTTGTGGGTTACGCTGTGGTCTTAAATTTTCCAAATAACACTGTCGAGTGTCGTTCTATTGCCCCTACCATAGCCTCTACCTCTCTTCCGAAAACCTTGATTATATTTCCGTTTGTCCTTCATTTTTAATTACATAACAATGTGAATCATAGAGAAATATGACAAAGAGTGTATTCAGCCTTCAAAAATTAAATTTGTTTTCGAGATAGCGCGTGAAATGTTCGAAATTCGAGCGAAAATAATTCGATTTCCCGATAAAATTGAAGCGAATCAATTCGACTTTCGATAGTAGACTCGACTTTTCGATTATAATCTATTCGCGCGCATCAAACGGTGACGTCAGTAGTGACGCCCATCATTTAATGGGGATTTCATTCTCCCCACATTCCCCACAATTATCTCCTTTTGTGAATACGGAAAAAGGGGGTTTTGAAAGGGGGGTTTGTCTGGGACTTTGGAGGGCGAATATAAAGGGGGAATTGAGAAACCACCTAGTTCAGAATCCCCCCTTCTGTGGATCCGGGCCCTGGAGGCCCAAAGTCTTGAAACCACTCGTTTCGAGTCGTAAGTGAGTCAAGTCCCCTCGTCGAAGTCGCGAGCGATTTGGGCAATATCAAATAGGGTAGTCTTGAACCCACCATGCGTTTGGAAAAACGACAAGTGAGATGAAAAGTAAGTAAGTAAGTAATTGGATGAGCGTAGCGAGCGTAGCGAGAAAAGCGAAAACTTCAATTTCACTGACCCCCAAAAAATTTAGCTCCAATGTTTTTTTTTTTTTTTTTTTTTTTGTATTTTTGTCTGGTTTTTTAGCAGGTTTCCGGGCAAACGGCATAAGCGTCTTGATGAAATTTTGAGGGGACCTTCGTTTCCTGAACTTAGAAGTGTATTGCTTTTGGGTACAATCGAAAAAAATTTATTTCTCATGAATATCGACTTTACGATTTTTTCGATTTTTAGTGCGATATTTTCGTCAAAATTTGGGCCGATTCTGCCCAACGGGTGGGGCTACAACGTTCATTTTTTCACATGGACATTAAGATTATGGTGATGTGGTACCTTTTAAAGAAAAAGTTGAAAAAGTTAATAGAATCTATGGAAAAATGGTTTTAATATTATTTTTTCAATTTTTATGCGATATTTTGTCACATTTGGGCCGATTCTGACCAACGGGTGGGGCTACAACGTTCAGATTTCACATGGACATTAAGGGTTTTGGGTTTATGTGGTACCTTTGAAGAAAAAGTAGAAAGAGTTAGTCAGAATCCACAGAAATAAAGGTTTTATATGAGTTTTTTAGGTTTATAATCCCAATTAACAAGTAACAATAAAAACTTGACAACAATCCCCTACAATGCATTCAAAAAGCACTTGCAAAGGAAAAGTGTAAACAAACGCAAAAAACGCAAACAAAAAACTTACAAAAAAAAAAACGCCCCATCCATCAACGCGGCGGGACTTAAGCTTTTTTCCTAGTTTATTCATTTGACTAAGGGCCGGTTGCCCCCAAACCACGCGCTGAACTCGATTCAGTTGATCTAGAGGTTCAAGTGAACTCGAGATCACGAGCTAGGTTCAACCCGTCGCGTTCCACCACGACGAGATCAACTGAACTCGAGTTCAAGCAACAAGTTCTTTTTGAGTTCGGCGCTGCTCGGTTTGGGCGCCTTGTAACGAGCAACGTGATTGGTTGAAAAATTCGCGGGGCTATTTCAAAGACACTTGCTACGATAATGAAAAGAAAATAGCTAGGAAAGCAGTGGGAGATGAAAAGGTGGAATTTATTAGAACAGGTAGGTCAAAATTTGCTTTCATTAGTTTCAATGGTTAAAGTCCCCAAACCCAAAAATATGGTAGGCCTATACTTGGTTTGTTTTACTTCCTTCCTGTAATGTTTACGCCTTTGGGCCAAGGCCTACGTTTCCGGTTTTCAATTTAGACTAGGTATACTTTTGTTATTTTGACGTTTATTATTTACAATGGGGAAAGTCTATTTATGTTAGGCCTGCAATAGTTTGTCCGATCATAAAACCTATTGGTGTAGGCCTTGGCCGAGGCCCTCCTTAGCACTGAGTCCAAAAGCATTTTACAATGTTTTGTGGGGAATCGTAGGTTAGGAGGCGGGGGGGGGGGGGGAGGTGCAAAGCGCGTATGTTTTACAATATGTAGGGCCTAATTAGTATTATATTTAATTTAACACCAACAAAAACACGAAAACTTGTTAGACCCTATACTTCCACAAAAATGTATTCTAGTGTTAATTTTAATCACCATTTTTCAATAGGCAACCTGACCCGAATAGCGACTGTAGGCCCCATTGAGGAAAATATATTAGCGTTGATACCCGGTACAGCCAATCCGCTTGACAATTCGAATAATATGACAATGACTCTGAATATATAGATTTAATAGGCAAATTCTTGATATGGGATAAGATCCACGTAACACTATAAAAATATTATAAGCAACCATCATATTATATTCTAAGTCTGGTCTAAAACTAAAAGTGAGCTTTATTTGATTGATTATGTGAGCTTATTATGTCACATCCTAGTCCTAGAAATTAGAGGCGGCCACCCCAACAAGCAAAATGGTAAACTGTTTACAATTGCCCAATATTTGACAAGGGCCTCTCTTGTACAGACTATACTATCAAGCACTGATAAGAGTGATAAGAGACAACCGCTGACGGTTGGAAATTGAGATTTTTTTCTGCACAACCAATCAGCCAGCACAATTATATTATTTAGAACACAATGGCATATGTCTAATTGTTATTGACAAATAATAATATAAAAAAAATGATTACATTTATGATTATTTATTATTTATTTATTTTTGACGATTATGTTTAATATCTAAGAAGATGGACATTTTTGGTCCCTACATAAAAACCCTTGATAAGTTAAAGAAAGGCTATAATATAATTTTGCATATTTTGGCTCTAAGTTTGGCACATAAAGATATTGTTAAGACCCATTTACCTTTTAAGTTGTATTCAGCAGAAGTAATCAGGGTAAGTATTATTTCAGCAGGTATTAATTATTCTATATAGGCTATACACAATACATTAAAATACAATACAGTAGGCCTACCTATAGTATGAAACATATAAACACACTTTATTATGTTTGTATTTATTTATTTATTATTTTTTCTAGGTATTCAGTTATGAAAACTGATTTTCAAATCACATACAGTACATATTTAGATTCTTCTTCTTTAGTCAATGAGAGACAACTGATAACCACATTCAAATTCAAATTCCGTTGGGTAACTTTCAATGCCACGAGATCATTTGGGAGGTTAATGTACAATGGTCGTAGAGCAGCAATTTGCAGCGGTGACCCCAAAGTTTAAACCTGGCTGTTGACTTGTTAACTACGATAAAATCTCTTTCCCTTCTCATCATTTAATGCTACCTTGCTAACATAAAATTTAAAGTAGGCCTATAGCATAGGCCTACAATTTATTACAAATGATTTTTTTTGCAAATTTTATTACAAATGCAAGGTTAAATGAATACCGTGCCCCTACGGTTAGTTGTTTCCGGTACTATCCACTCACATGCCCACCTAGGCATCTGAAGGAGACTAGAAAGCCTCCAGTTACCAAGGAGAAAATAGTTACCCCAAAGTTCATTACTTCAGGTAGGAGAACATTTTGTGTCATATAGAACAAAGCTCCTTGAATCTTTCAAAGTCTGTATCAATTACAAAACGCATTTAAAATTGAATTTTGACCATACAAGACCTACCGCCTACCTCTATAAAAAAATAGGTCCTACTCATTTTAACACATTTGGCTTAAGGTCTAAATAAATAAATCTGTATTTAGGATAGGCCTATTGATTTTCAGTGGGGGAGATTAATTTAATGCATTTTACTTTTTTAATAGTCCCAGGCCAAATTTAATTTAATTAATGCCATATCACAACAGAATTGTAGCCTATTGAAAAGGCAAATATGACATATGTTTAAAATAGACCAACCTTCTTGTTTTATTTTTTATCACAGGATGCAAACAGGAGTGCGTTCCTAAATTAATTCCATAGATATATTCTGGTAAAACTACAAGGAGGTTGGAAAATGGACAAGTAGTAAGGGTAGTAGGTTTTATTTCCCATTTTTCGGTATACAGTAGCACATTACATTACATGGTGGCCTCTTTTGTCGGCAGAGGTATACCCTGGGCCAAATTCTACCCCGGGTCCAGACGGGTAGCCCCACCTAACCTTGGAATATTGGAGTGTAGCCTAAAGGCTTTACCTAGGGTCCTACCCCACTATTCCCCATAATGTAGGCCCTACCGTGTAGGCCTATGCCTATTCTGTAGAGTTTGCAGCAACAAAGCTTTGCATCCTATGGGTAAAGGACACTTGCTCAAAACGAATGTAGGCCTACTATTCGTCAGAGCAGGAAGTTTGAACTGTAGCAAAATAAGTGTAGGTCTATCAGTAGGCCTATGCCTACCTTAGGCAGTGTTGAACAAATTGCAATGAAGAGATGGACCTACAGCTCATGGCAAACAAAATCTGAATGAATATTTGAATATTGACTGCTGGCTGTGCCTACTGTAGGCTAGGCCAACATCAAATTATATATTTACTACTACGAAGAGAGCCTACGATGTTGCCGACCTAAGTCATTGGTAAAGGGTATGATTTCATAGGCCTAGGGCCTACCTAGACCTACGCATAGCCTCCTTGGCTTGGCTGGCGGCGTCTACAATCCTTGGCTAGTAGTTTGGCCTAAGCCCTAGGCCTACTACTGCCTATTCTTGTTCAAGTTTAAGATAACCTGAGCCTAGGGCTAGGGGCCTAACGCCTATCAAAATATGGGCTAGGGGCCTTGGTCTAGCTGGCCTAGCCTAGTGCCTTGGCCCTACCACCAAAGGTTTAGGGGCCTAGGCATACCTATTAGGTAGCCCTAGTCTTAGGGCACGGGCCTATATTTGTATGGCTAGGGGCCTACTCGCAACTCACTTTTTGATGTTCTATGTAGGCTAGGCGTCGGCCCTATGCTCTAGGCCTTGATGTTCTATGTAGGCTAGGGCCTAAGCCTCGGCCCTAGCCTATGCTCTAGGGCTACCACCCAGGTTAAGTCCTAGGGGCCCAGCCTAGGGCATGGGGCCCATATTTGTATGGCAGGGGCCTACTCACTGTCAGTTAGAACTCTAATTGATGTTTTATGCGTTTTAATACCCCTAGAACCGAATAAGCGGAATCGGTTGAAAACTGTCGAAATATTTGCGTCGTTCCTTGCTGACCCGGGGACGTTTTTGTTGTCTTTGCATAAACTGCACTCTCTCCTCGTCATCGTCCGATGGGCATTCCATATCCGAAACGTTACCTGCCATTATTTTCACTATCGTCAAGTGGTATCTAATAATTAATGATTTGTTTTGAAACTAATAATCTTCACCTCAAAAACAATTTGGACAGAACAACACCCGGGCCAAAGTTGGTTTCTCTCGTTCAACCCGGGGTTTACCAGTGAACGAGTAATGTTTGGTCGTTCAGTAGAACTCGAGTTTAGGCAGCGGTGATCTCGAGATAAGCGGTGGTGAAACGCGCGCTCTCGTTCAAAGAGCCTCGCGGAGTTTAAATTCGTGAGCTGAACTTGGTGCAACCGGCCCTAATACAGAGTAGAAGTATAAAAACTTTCATCTATTCTCTAGAGAGAGAGGCTGCCGTTTCTTAGAATCCCACTTGCCAATCCCTACTTAATGTAATGAAACCAATTTATCACAGAAATTATATCCTGTTGTCATGTTATTGATGTTATCTTTTCGTCATACAACACCGTGAATGTTTTTCCCCAGTAATACTGTCGAGTTAGTATCATATGTTATAGTGGCATGTTTCATCAATAGTGATTGATTTGTGCTCAAAAATGATCAATAATTAATGCACATTCTAAGTAAAACAACGGAAATTAAATAACATCTAAATAAAGTCTCTAACTATCTTTAAAATATTTGAGTGTATGTTGTGTACATGGTATTCTATAGAACATACCTTTTCGGACATACGTGAACATGTAGCTCTGGTTGACTTCGATCTCGTCCATGCTCCATTCCGACACTATGTCATCGTTCACGCAGAACCACTTGTTTGTGTTCTCGTCCTTCCGGTAAGTTTTGTAGTGACCGGCGGCGACACTGCCGTGGTGACGGACACAGGCCACTAGGTTGTAGACAGGAGAATTTGCACAAACAGCGAACTCGTTTATTGGTATAGTTTGCCAATGTTTACTCGATGCAGCATCCGTTGCCATACCATTGACTGCCGGTAAACAGTGTCACCAACCTGTTCCATGGTGGAACAAAGAATGCGCAGACGCAATAAAAGCCCGAAAAAAAGCTTACAGACAATTCAATACATACCCTACTTTTGAGAACTTGATAGCCTTCAAACGCCTGAAGGCCAAGGCCCGTTATATCATTAAACAGAGTAAGAAGAATTCATGGAGGGAATACGTCTCCACTATTACCCATAATACAAATTCCAGCACAGTGTGGAAGAAGATTAAGTCTACTTGCGGACGCCCAATGTCTTCTATTCCGGCCATCCTTAACAATGGTGCACTTGTTACTTCACCGCATGACGAGTGTCGGTGATTGCCAGTCACTTCGCTTCGGTAAGCAGCAACGCTCGCTATGATGCAGTCTTTCTTCAATGGAAACGAAGAAGCGAACAACAACGGCTTTCATTTGCTTCCGACAATACTGAAATTTACAATCGGCCTTTTACGTTTTGGGAATTGCGCACTGCCATCAACTCCTTAAGGAAAACTGCCGCGGGCGAAGGACAAGGTCCACAATGAAATGTTCATCCATCTGACTGACCAATCTCTTGAGATTATTCTGCTCTTCCTAAATTCGTTATGGTTATCGGACGGATTTCCTGACGTTTGGCGTAGGGCTATTTTATTCCGCTTTTGAAACCAGGTAAAGACAAAACCTTACCCGGCTCTTATCGACCCATATCTCTAAGTAGTTGGCAGCAATATGGTGGCAGCAATAATATGGCAGCAATGGTATAGCTCGCTAGCGTGTGCCAAGTTTGGTGCTTTAATCACAAAGTGCATGATCAATGTTCTTATTCCCCCCGTCAATATTAGGAAAAATCAACAATCAATATCAATTACTAGGGTCAATATCGAAGAGTTTTGCTGGATATCTGGACACATAAGAATCAAAGTCCAACTCGCAACCTTCTCGTGGTTTGGCCCTTGATAAGGGGAGTTTTACTCCTTGAAACTAATGGCACGTGGGGGAACCCCTGCCCTCCCCATATGCTTGTGGCTGGTTCTGACCAGCACAGGCCTGCCCACCCCTTGTCCCCCCGTCAGCCCTTACGTTCCTCCCTTCGTCTCGTTTAGCCAAGTTGCATAAATATGAGACGTTGAACAATATCCAATAATAAAAAACGCACATAAGCCTTTTATCGGTTAAAATTACCCCACTGCTCAGCTCGCCAGGGTCGAATGACATATCTGTCGAACCAATCTCCACTTCGGTAAATTTGCCTCAACACAGATCCCGCGCAAACTCCAATGCTTTGAGGTCCGGGGAGGTTAGGCCACCAGGGTTTTTAGGTCGGATGATTCAGCGTTCTTCATAATGACACTCGGAGCAAGTGCCATTCGCAGCGGATGGTCACCAGGACCTACATCCTCCAGGACCAGATTCTTCACCGGATGGGAGTGGGACGACGAGCCAACGTCTAGGCCTACGCCTAACAATAAAGATTTTGAAGAATATCACTATCAAAAGAAACTTAAAATGTTCACGCTTAGAAAAACAAATCCTTTTATTTACCTTATTTCGAACTTTCTTGTATTCCTCCGACGTATAGACTGCCTGCTGGAGATTTTGAATTTTTGTGCGCAAATGGTCTCTCCTATGCATAGATTATCTAATCTCTGCAGTTATCTGTGGGGCTAGTTTTACTTTAACTCTTAATTTTAAGGGGTGTGCATGCTCATTTAGTATTTTCTTGATTACCAAATCAAACATTTTTAATTTATCATCAGCATTTAACGCCATACCAATAAGGTCAATGAGACCACTTAAGATGTCTTCATTTACCTGCTCCCAATCAACATTCTTATAATTTCTAGTATTAACAAATTTTGGAAGAAACTTTTGCTTATTTATCTTACGAATACAATTTGCATTTATATGAGACGTTAAACAATATCCAATATCCAATCCAATTAATTAATTAATTTATGATCACTTAATCCTTCACTTAACAACAGTCTTGACTGAACAATATTGAGGTTGACTTGGGCAGCCAAGGCTGCAACGCAAATAACTTCTACTGATTTTGACCTTGTACCTGTTCCTGACCATCAAATTCTCAATATGAGACATAAAGCAATATCCAATCAAATCCAACTCGCAACCTTCTCGTGGTTTGGCCCGTGATTAGGGGAGTTTTTCTCCCTGGAATTAATGGCGAGCTCTTGTCCCCCCGCGTCATCCCTTACGTTCCTCCCTTTGTCTCGATTAGCCAAGTTGCATAAATATGAGACGTTAAGCAATATCCAATCCAATCTGGGTCGTCGTCGTGGAACTTTCCCCTTCCCTTTGACTACCTCCCCGACGCCGACGACAATGACAACACGGACGGATGATGACACAGACGGAGACGACCACGACGTGGGAGAACCCCTGCCCTTTACTTTAAATTGTATTTAAAAATGTTCACAATTTTAGATATCTAGAAGTCTTGACAAACTTGTATTGGGTCTGTTAGAAATTGGAAATTCATTTTTACAATTAAATGTAGCCATATTTATTTATATTTTTACTAGTGTGGAAAATGCCTATTGGCTCGTTAGACTGGAAAAGGGTTGACAGTTTGGGAAAGCAAAGACAACATAAATCCCACATAAACATAAATTTTAAATTAGCTGCAGTTGTTATCAGCATTAATTAGTAATAACAATATTTGGACTTGTCATGTTCTTTTAAAAAAAATATATATTTAATTAAAGGTAAAGCAATATTTCGGGTACTTTAAGTACCCTTCAAAAGGCAACAAACCTAACAAAACATAAAACTCCCTCTCCCAGCCAAGGTCGACTCATCTAACAAACACTGCCATCTTTATCTCAATAAAAATATATATTCAAATAAAAATTGAAAATTATAGATATATTATTATTATATTATATATTCTATGGCTTGGGGACAAACTCCTTCCAAATCGCCTGGAAATCAATGCTGGGAGCACTGATAGCATCATCAGCTACAGACATCAAGGCAGCCTCCTTTAGCCTCCGTTTATGTGAATTTGCTTCGTGTAGAATGATTGAAGCGTCATTCCAGTTCACAAAATGATGATGTTCATAGACGAGCTCCACTAGTTTTAGTTTAGTTTTTTTAGTTTTAGCTAGACGTAATAGGGGAGTTCACTTGCCACCAAATCTTAAAATGCTTGGACAAGACCTGATCTTTACCCACATTGCTCGTGTTTTGGGCATGGTTTTCGATGAAAAGCTAACATGGAAGCCCCATCTTCAACAATTAAAATCAAAATGCAATCGATTCTTGAATATTCTCCGTGCTCTCAGCAATACTTCATGGGGTACAGACCGAACTATCATTCTGCAATTATACAGAGCACTTATCCGCTCAAAATTGGACTTTTCTAGCTTTATTTACAACACTGCTCGGCCTTCATACGTCAAGACGTTGGATACAGTACACTACACTGGTATTCGATTGTCAACCAGCTCGCTGCCTTCCCGTGGTTTGGCCTGTGAGTAGGGGAGTAGTGTATTCCCCAAAACTGAGTGTGAGCTCTGGCCGGTTGGGGTGCGTGTTGCAAAGAGAGCTCTCACGCAAATTTTTATCACACCTTTTTTCATTCACACAGCCTTAACTCATTATTATTTTCTTCTTTCACTTTTTTCTTCTCCATACTTGCCGGCCCTCTCTGCAACGAGCACTCCTCCGTTCCCACCCAGTAAAACCTATCCTATCCAACATCCTCACTCCTTCCCATTAACCCCCCGCGTCTTCCCTTACGTTCCTCCCTTCGGAGAGAAGAAAACATGGTGGTAATCCACAATTATGAAAAACGAAAATTTGGAAGATTCCAATACACTTGACATGGGCACTGATAACGCTACTTTTGAGTGCCCTAAAACAACATTAACTAACGATCTAACAGGCGCATTCCGAACCAGCCCTGTTAATAGCCTATAAAGCAAAGCAGGAGAACCATCATTACTCACTAGAAGGAATAACTTGATGCTTAATTATGTGGCGTCGTTAAAAGTTAGCCCCAAAAATCCATCCTACAATGCAGTTTTGGATCCCCCTTTTAAAAACCGTTATTTCTTACGTACACAAGCAATGAGACCAGTAGAAATTCGTTTGCTTGAGCTCTTGATGAAATTGCACATAACATTACCTTTAGCCTTCATAACGTCGTATGGTTCAATTCCACCATGGACGTTCTGCAAAACCGACTTGCATCACCAAACTGTATCGATACAAAAAGGGTCTTATCTCCAATACTCAATTTCAAGCATTATTTCAGAAAAACGTTCTCATTTTTATGACTATAGCTGCATCTTTACAGATGGCTCTAGAATGGATGATTCGGTTGGTTGTGCTTATACTACTGATGCAGGTAACTTCCTTTTCCACCTCCACCCAATGTTCAGTGTGTATAATGCCAAACCTTTTGCATTACTTCAAAGCCTACTATATGTCCAAAGGAGTAACGAATCAAAGTTTCCAATCTGCACAGACTCTTTGAGTTCCCTGGAAGCAATGTCCGAAATTTATCCAAGTAAACCCATAATTCACAAAATTCAGATTATACAAAAAAAATCTTTCTTAAAAACAAAAGTCTGTTGTATTTTGTGGGTCCCTGGTCATTGCGGGATCTTAGGTCACGTAGTAGCAGACAAATGTGAAAATCAGCATGCGAAAAGGACAGCATAGACTGTCAGCTAATCATTCCCTCAGATTTAAAAGCATTTTGTAAACAAAAGCTTAAAGAGCAATGACAATATTCCTGGAACAAAATTGAAAACAATAAATTGCGTCGAATCAAGAATAGCACGGCAGCCTGGATCTCGTCACGTCGCTCCTCTCGCCGTGAAGAAGTGGTTCTGACTCGTTTAAGAATCGGACACACATACCTCACTCACGGATATCTTCCAAGAGGTGAAGATCCTTCCATTTGTAGTGTGGCGAAGTGTTAACTATTAAACACGTTTTAGAAAGATGTACAAAATATAGTAGTGATAGAAAAGATTTTAAATTAAAACCTTTTCTCAAAGAAATTTAATCAGACAACTCCACGACAAGCGATATTGTTATTAATTTCTTATGTAAAGTTAACCTTTTAAATTCAATTTGAATTTTGTTTGAATTTTGTTCACTTCAGGTTAATTAAAAAATAAAATAATTAATTCTTTAGCAAATAGATTCATTAATTGAAAATGTACGGCTTGTACGCAATGTAGCATAAACCTACTGTATGAGAGAACAAAACGGTAGGCCTTTAGTTAGAGGATAGCCTATAATATGTGGCTTCCGCTTGCTTAACACAGCAGAGAAAGGCAAGTTATTTGGAAAATTTAATTTAATCAATCAATCAATTCAATTTATTTTCACAGAACACATATTAGCATTGTTACATCTCAGGGAAACCCACATTGCCCATTAAGCGGGTTCATCTGTGGAATAAACAACATCAAATAAACTAAACAAAAACAACCATAGAGGAAGGAATCATTATGAAAAAACATTAAATAATCACAAACATTAAATAAACAAATTGAGGTAGATTACCCATAACTTAAAAATATAAAATGAAACACAACACAACTTCAAGGCTTTCGTTACTTAAACATATCAGAAAACTGTTAGAAATATAGCTTAAGGATGAGTACGAAACAAGGTAAGAGCCAAACAGATTTAGGCAAGAGCACTCAATTGAGACAACAAATATAATTTTTATTTCTTGCTTGACCTCGTAAATTTTTGTAAGATTTAATAACTGATCAGGTAAGTCATTAAAAGCTTCGGGGACTAAACACTCTAGGCGCCTTTGACCGTATTTATTATTACTTCTAGGAATTGCAAATTTTTGTTTTTTCTGACTACGTGTGCATTTATTTCTCAACACAAGAATTCTATAATCATTTTTGAAGAAATATTTTATTTAAATTTGGTTCGTGAAAAAGCCGTCAACAGGAAGAAGGTTGCAAAAGAGGTATGACTCCCGAGTCGATGGAGTTTGACAATAGCGAGGTGTTATTTGGCGTAAAAGCTTATTTTGTAGTACACGAATTGTATTTAAGTGGTAGTCAGAGGAATACCCCCACGCAAGTAGACCATAAGATATAATTGATTCTGCAAGAGCGATATAAACATTATGCAACACTGAAAACGGTAAAACGTATTAAAGAAAACACACTGCCGAAGGCAGGATTGTAGGCGCTTACAGATCGAGTCAATATGAGGTGCCCAGTTAAAATGTTTATCAATTACCAATCCCAAATAAATATGCGAGTCCACATTCTCGAGAAAATCACTGCATGCACACGTCAGTGGATCTACTTGATTATGCAAACATTCTTTGGAATCAGTGATCACCTTGACCTCTCGGAGACAATCTCTGTTTTGAGGTGCACACAAATGAATTATTTTTGTTTTATTGGCATTAATAATATTTATTAAATTATTTAATTTTAAAATTTAGCACAAACGTTAAAATAGATCAGCTGTTCCATTGATATCCACACTCTGTTGCAAAAGACAGTTACAAAAATCCTTGAAGCATGTTGACTTGCTATTCATTATGTCGACGTTGGCAACGTTTTCCTGATCACGATTATGATTATGATTTGGCAATTTGGCATTTTCTACCTTCTCTACATATGATAACTTTAGCATGTATAACTTTCACCGATTTGTCTATCTACAAATATATCGACCTTGGCAATTCTTTGATGACAATGATTTGTAAAGAAACACATTTAAGCTTATTTTCCGTATTTTACATACATGCATAGTCAATTAAATATCTTGGAGGCGCGAATAATCTTTGCTTTGCTGTTAAAGCGCCCTTAAACTACTAATACTTATACTAAATAATAAGGAACTAAATAAAATAATATTTGCTATGGATGTTTTTGAACGGTCTGTAGCGTACACGTGCCGCCTTTCCAAGTCCCAGACAACAAAGGATCGGCGCGCGCATCGTGTAGCGACCCCACCTCCTCGCACCATAACAACCCAATCCCAGACACACTGAAGTCGTTGCGGAGACGACCACGACGTGAGGGAACCCCTGCCCTCCCTACCCATATGCTTGTGGCTGGTTCTGACCAGCACAGGCTTTGTCCACCCATTGTTCCCCCGCGTCATCCCTTACGTCCCACCCTTAGTCTCGATAAGCCAAGTTGCATAAATATGAGACGTAAAGCAATATCCAATCAAAAGGTGTTTCTCCCAAATAGATATAAATAATATTTTACCAATTATCCAAATGCGATGATTAGCAATTGACATAAACTACCTTCAAATAGGCAGGGATCGCAGTATTTGTTCTTGGTTGCGGCAGGACATCTTCTGTTGAGCCCACCCAAGTAACTTGCACTTTATTTGCTCAGGCGGAAAAGTCCAATTAAATATAAATCTGGCCTTTTAAAAGGTTCACATTATCTCGTAATTTTTTTCTTTTTAATCGAAGAAAGTTTGGTCGGTGATTTTTATCGTTTTCGTCTTCTTCGTTTGGAAAACAAATCCAACAAACACTTAGGCATCCGCCATTTTTCAAATCGTTCACCTAGGTCCGATTCGGGTGATAACGCGGACGACCATTTCAATCGTTAACAAGTAACATGACCGCTCGGATCGTCGGAATACTTTCCCCTTCCCTTTGACTTCCTCCCCGACGGCGACGACAATGACAAACGGACGGATGATGACATAGACAAATACGACCACGACGTGGGGGAACCCCTTCCCTCCCTATACGCTTGTGTCTGGTTCTGACCAGCACAGTCCCGTCCACCCCTTGTCCACCCGCGTCACCCTTACGTTCCTCCCCTTGGAAAAAAGTAAACGTGGTGGTGACTCACACATCAACGAACCGAACCGAAGTCTGTTCCAAATTGTCGAGCTTCGGTTCGGGTACCTGCACACCCCTAAAATTAAATAGTTCTCCCTTGGAAAAATGCCACCATGAAGTTATGCGAGGAGGCGAGGCGGGCTTGTCCTACCAGAAGGGCAACTTCCTCAGACTAATGTGTGTCTTCATATGTTTAATCACCGACTCTTCCAACAGAAAAGGCTTGTCACAGAAATGACATCGATGGATTCTCAACCCCCTCCAGACCGGATGTCTTGACACCCTCTCAACCGGCCGCCACGTATGTTGCCGTGCATCGGCCCGGGACGCTCAACCACGTACGTCTGCAAAGCAAAACAAGCTCAGTGAGAAAAATAACTAATATGTAGCCTACATTTTTAAGACAGCAAAGTCCAACTCGCAACCTTCTCGGGTTTTGGTCCGTGAGGTTGTCGTTGAGTTATGCTTGTGGCTAGTTCTGACCAGCTCAGGCCTGTTCACCCTTTGTCCCCCCGCATCTCCCCTTACTTTCCTCCCCTTAGAATGATGTGTACACGGTGGTAACTCATATTTATAGAAATTGTTTTATCTTAGAGGCGCGAATAATCTTAGCTGTTAAAGAGCCCTTAATCTACTAATACTAATACTAATACTCGACTTGGGGGAACCCCTGCCCTCCCCATACGCTTGTGGCTGGTTCTGACAAGCACAGGCCTGTCCTCTACTTGTCCCACCGCGTCTCCCCTTACGTTCCACCCCTTGGAAAGTAGTATACATGGTGGTAACTCACACATATAGATATTGTTTTATCTTGGAGGCACAAATAATCTTAGCTGTTAAAGCGCCCTCAAACTATTAATACTAATAATACTTATACTCTGTAACTAGGTAGTTGATGGTTCGCGAGTTAATTATTTAGACACGTCACGTAAACTCAATTCTTGTTCACGCACAATCACGCACGAATAACATCATGTTTATTTAACTCACGCACGATCACGTAATATTTGTCTAGTAGCCATACTCGGCTCTCTCGCAAGACTACTCGCGTTATCAAGCAATCACGCGCACCTTCGACTACTCAAGTGTTGGTTTTTTGAGGAGCACTCTTCTAATACTATCGCCACCAACTTGAACCGCAATTCTATATAATCCTCGTTAACGATAAATTTAACGCCACCACGCTAAAATTTACCGCACGTTCAGTTAACGCGCAATTCCCTAAAATATAACTGTAAGGTGCGTTTACCGTCTCGACCGGTGTAGCCGACCGGCGCCTGTTATATATTAGTTTGGCAATGTTCTCGAGAAGGCTGTGTGATCGCGATTACTCGAACAATGAAAACGCTGGAATGGAAGAGGAATATTATTTACAAGAGTCGCTAATTCAATAATTGACCTTTACCTCGTACCTGTTCCTGATGTCCACAGTGGGTTCAAGAACCATATGTTGAAACTAGGTCAGGATTGTTGGAATGCTTTGCAGAATAATAAGCTGCGTCGTGTGATGCCCTGTCTTTCACTAAAGGTGCGACCCCCTTCTTCCATACTTTCTCGTCGTGAGGAGGTTGTATTGGCGCGAGTACGAATAGGGCACACACACCTCACCCATGCCTATCTTTTTACCAGAGATAAGATTGCTCCGATTTGCGACACGTGTGATGTGTTGCTATCCGTTTATCATTTGATGACTGACTGCTCTAAGAATGATGGGTTGAGACTCCAATTGAATTTAAATCTATCATATGAAGAACTTTAGTTTTATAAAAACAGTGAAAAACTTATCACTTTTCTTAACCTTAGCAATCTGATTGACAAACTATGAAGGTTCATTTTATATAAAAAAAACTAAAAAAAACATGACGCATGTTGACTTGCTGTTGGTTATGTCGACGTTGGCACCGTTTTCCTGATAATGATTATGATTTGGTAATTTGGCATTTTCTAACTCCTCTACATATGACAACTTAAGCATCTTTTTCATTTCCGATTTGGCTGTTTACAAATATATCTACCTTGGCAATTCTTTTGATGACAATGATTTGAAAAACACATTTAAGCTTATTTACCGTATTTAACATCCATACATAGTCAACTAAATATCTTGGAGGCGCGAATAATCTTTGCCGTTGAGGGCCTTCAAATTCCAACTCGACACCTTCTCGCGATTTGGCCCGTGAATAGGGGAGTTTCACTCCCTGAAACTAATGGCGAGCTCTGGGTCGTCGTCGGGGAACTGTCCCCTTCCCTTTGACTATTTCCCCGACGGCGACGACAATGACAACACGGACGGATGATGACACAGACGGAGACGACCACGACGTGGGGGAACCCCTGCCCTCCCCAAACGCTTGTGGCTGGTTCTGACCAGCACAGGCTTTGTCGACCCCTTGTTCTCCCGCGTCATCCTTGACGTCTCTCCCTTCGTCTCGATTAGCCAAGTTGCATAAATATGAGACGTAAAGCAATATCCAATCAATTTGCCGTTGAAGCGCCCTAAAACTACTAATACTAATACTCTTGTCAAACTGTTGCCAGTAAACAATAAAAGATGCAGTGCACAAAAATTAAAAAATAAGTAAAAACATTAACAATACCACTACATTTATCGGGCTAAGGATTTTATCCCTTTTCAAGGATTTTTGGTAAAATGTCAGGACTTCCTACCATAGTTAAAAATATATGAAATCAATACATTATAATTAATACAGCCTAAAAAGCGATCAACAGTAGGTAATAAGAACTTCATAGCACATCATAGCAGTGGGTATTAATTATAATAAACCCAGTGAGTAAAGACACCATGTCGACAACTAAAACATTCATAAATATTCTAAAAAATTCTGATTCTTATGCCTATGCTTACTTTTAATAAATTCTCGAAAATCAATTTGGCATAAAATATTATTGTATAGAATCCTGAAAATTTCAATAATTCCTTCATGAAATAATACGGGAAAAACAAAAGTTACCAGGATTTTTTAAGTTAGGATCAAAAAAATTACTTGGTGGCAACCCTGACGTACTATCTATTTAAAAATGCAGACGGTGTGTCTCATGTGATTCATTAGAGGACGTTTAGCCCAGAATCTCCTGGACTCTCGTGTGGCACCGTGCGACCACAGTCATTAGCGCAATGAAATCGTAAATTATTTCTCTCCCTGGAGTAAGATGAGCGACCTAATAATCTTAGCTGTTAAAGCTGATGTATGTTGGGCCCAACATACCATCTGGGAAAACCATGAATAATTCCAACTCGATACCATCTCGTGGTTTGGCCCGTGATTAGGGGAGTTTTTCTCCCTGAAACTAATGGCGAGCTCTGTGTCGTCGTCGGGGACTTTCCCCTTCCCTTTGACTACCTCCCCGACGGCGACAACAATGACAACAGGGACGGATGATGACACAGACTGAGACGACCACGACGTGGGGGAATCCCTGCCCTCCCCATACGCTTGTGGCTGGTTCTGACCACCACAGGCTTTGTCCACCCCTTGGTCCCCCGCGTCATTCCAAACGTCCCTCCCTTTGTCTCTATTAGCCAAGTTGCATAAATATGAGATGTAAAGCAATATCCAATCGATTTTGAGAATAACAAAATAGCAGCATCAGTCCCTTATTTGTATCTTCGCATAATAAGAGAGGTTTTAGAAATTGAGAAATTGCATGATGGGTATGTGGCGCTTAGAACATGATGAAGCGTGTGACTTCTAATCCTCTCCCCCCCCCCTCCCACCATTTTTACTCCAATTTTAATTGAAGATGATTTTACCATTTTTAATATATTTATATAAAAACCTACGGATTTTTTATTTGATACCCATGTTGTTCAAATTACTTTAAACTTTTCAAAATGCATAATTTTGTCAGATTTTTTAATTAAACAAATTCATCATGTGTATGTGTTTTCAAATGCGGTAAAGTTTATACACAGCTTACCAATTATACTACTCTAATAAAAACAACCGTCACAACAATTATCAATGTTATCAACTAGACACTGGAGTCATCAGATTAAAAATGATGTCAAAATTATAAACTTATTAATTATGTGGGATGAAACCATTAATGTTTTAACTATAATTTATTCCATATTCAAAATTGTTTGGTTAATCTAGTTTGATACACATTTGCAAAATAAAATTTTTTTTGTGAATATTGATTTTAATTAGTTTTGACTAATTAATTTTTCAAATGAGGGGTGTCGGACAGCGGTTAAGTTTCTCTGGCATGTGTAGGTAAACATAACCAACAACTTATGATAAGCAAAAATTCTGTACCAATTAGTTCCGGGTCAAGACTATTTGGAAGCTTCGTTTCTTGGAGAAAGATGGACAACGCTTCAGTACGAGGTTGACGACCGAAGAGGAAGGACCCTGATGATGACTCCTGAATTGGAGCCGAAACGTTTGTCGGTGAACCAAAGAATGATACACGGTTTTACAAGTAAATACAATTCTACTCATATATGAGTAGAAGGACATATCACACTATCTTCTAAGATGGGTTTGGCGGCTTCCCTAGGATGACGCCTTGCGACAGTTGGTTCAGCTTGTCGCCCTCTCGTAGGTCTTCGCCTCCAGTTGTTTCACAAGGTCGCCACTCCAGGTCGTGATAATTAACGCCGGTTGTTGATTAACGTGAAACGGATGAGCTGCCAGGCGGCTCCTGACTGTTTCCGAGTGCTCAGAGTTGACGGCAAACCAGTTTCCTTGACGCTGGTAACAAATATATATATATTCATATATATTGCAATCAAAAGAACAGGTTTAAAGAGACTTCGTAAACTTTCACCTTTTTTGCTACTTTTGAGAAAACAATGCCCAATTTAAAGGTTTCATTGAATGATTTTATTGTTAAAAGATCCAGAAACAGGATTTTAATCTAATTCTGAAAACATAAAGTTGTAAACTCTTAATGTATTTTCATCCCCGTGTGACTTCTGAAGTCATGTGAAACGTACATGGAGCACAACTGCCGACTAACCTAAGAGCTGCAGCTCAAAATTTCAACTCGCAACCTTCTCGTGGTTTGGCCTGTATTTGGGGAGTTTATCTCCCTAAAACTAATGTGCGAGCGCTGGGTCGTCGTCGGGGAACTTTCCCCTTCCCTTTGACTACCTCCCCGACGGCGACGACAATGACCACACGGACGGATGATGACACAGACGAAGACGACCACGACGTGGGGGAACCCCTGCCCTCCTCCCCATACGCTTGTGGCTGGTTCTGACCAGCACAGGCCTGGCCACCCCTTGTCCCCCCGCGTCATTCCTTATGTTCCTCCCTTCGTCTCGATTAGCCAAGTTGCATAAATATGAGACGTTAAGCAATATCCAATCAAAAAATCCGTAAGAGTGGCCGTCGGTATCGCCATCGTCATTGTCGGTTGCGCCGTCTTGCACATACCCCATGCCAAGAGGAACCCCGACAGATTTGTCGTTTTTGGCCGACGACGCCCGTTGACATTATCGTCATCGTCGTCGTCTGATTCGAAAAAAAGTGTCTTGATGGGCGTATTAACGTATCTACGCTGCAAGACGTCAGACGAAGATGCGACTGAGGCACAGTCCACATCCATACCGTCAAAGTCCAGCGCTCGACGTGCACGGGGCTCGCATCTCGGAACAGTCTCTGGTTTGGCAACCACCGTCACGTCCAGTAGTGGGTGACGAGGCGCACAAACGGGCGGCGGAAAAGTTGTCTCGACGATGCACTCGTTTTGAGTAGTTAGTGATTGAACCAACAAATTGTCCAAGTTGATTGCCGACAAGACCGTATCGTACGTAGTGTCTGCGAGTTTGTGTAGAAAGACGGCGGCAGTCATGTCGAATCGCTCGAGTACCTCATCGAATTGCCAATAGACACTTTCTGGTGTTGTCGTCGTCATCGTTGTCGTCGTTGTCGTTGTCGTGCGCTCAGAGACTTGTTGTATGGGCGAAACCCCGTGCCAAGTAGCCACCGGACCGAGAGGTGTGACGAAATGCGGTGGTACGCGGGCGTCGTCGAGAGCAACCAACTCGCCAATGTCGACGTGCATCATTGCATTCTCGTAGTCGTCGTCAAAGAATGTGTCAGTGGTAACGTAGACATCGGCGTCTAGGGTGGTCGGTGGTGTCGAATTGTCGTCGTCGTCGTCTGTAATCACGGCAACGGGTACGGGTGCAGGGGCGGTCGAAGGTAGATCACCTCGCCAATCTTGCAAGTTGTCGTCTGGATGTTGTGTGCCCAGACCTGCAATCTCTTGTGAATCCAGAGTGTAGTGCGACGTGGACGCGACTAGTTTGTCCAAACGTACTACATCATGTAGGTTCCGGCGATACGTTATAAGTTTGGCAAGAAGTGGGTCGTCGTTGCGTTCGCGGTCGTGGTAGGGGTTTGGTGGGGGTGGAGAGGTGGCCGTCGTAGGCTTCTGGCCCCGACACATTTCGAAACACTATGTTGCAATTTTTGTAGGTCGAAAATGTCGAGACGGAAACGGACATGCGATTGTGTGGCGAGACACAGAGGTTGACCTACGTGGACAATCTTGCTTGTACCACTCGAGGAAGAGGAGCAACTGGTCGAGGGTGTTTGATATCTAGTAGGCGCGGCAGAGTCGACATCAACGACCATACTCGTCGAACCTCTGCTTGACGAGGCCACTGCATGTCGTGGGTAAGGACGATGCAACCAACTATCAGATTTATTGATCACAGATTCACACCCAAACATCTTTTAGACCAAATTTTACATACCATAATAGGCCCTATATTTATCTAGCCTATTCTTGTTGTTCCCCTGAGGGGTTGGGTCTTTTGGGGGGCCCATACGCGCCGGGGGCGGCCCCCGGAACGATAGGTGTGGGCAGATGAAATGGATAAATTTGGATCAGGGTCCCCATAAGGTTCAAATCCAGGAATCCCTCCGTAGAAATTGCCATTAAAGGGTTTTACGCGTTGCCTTTGATATTAAATACATTACTAGTACTGGTAGGCGTAACTGGTACAGACGACACTTTTTTGGAAGGTGGAGGCCTTTCCATCTGGTGGAAATGCAAAACCACCCATCTGCATCTTGGGTGCTATGCTAGCCCTAGTAGCTTCTAGTTTCTCATCAAATTCTTGAGAAGAATCCATTTGAGTGGAAGTGGAAGCCTTAGGGGTACACTTTCCTGTTAGACGTGGTACGTCCCATTTTTAAGCGAGGATTTCGAAATCGAAATCGATTGCAAGAGGATAATACATAAAGGCAGAGTTGGATTCGGGCTGAACAAGATTGCGCCGATTCACTATTTTACCAATGTGTACCACATTTCCGTCTAGTCTGGGACGTTTGGCAGGTGGTGGCAAAGGAAGGTCTGTCCCGTTCTGGTCTTTTACAAAGTTTTTATAGGCAGCACATGGCGAGACCAGACTACAGGACATACCTGTTGTGGGGCCTTGCGTGACGGGTGTATTTTGCACGACGTAATCTTGTTGTTGTTGTTGTTGTTGTTGTTGTGTCGTTTAAATTGAATTTAAAATTTAAGCAAAATAGTCTATTGTAATTTATTGAAATCAAAAACATTTTGATATAAAGATAAATTAAATTTTTATTAAATCTAAAATGATAATTTGTAAATTACATTACACGATAAAACGTACTGTATCCACTCGTCGTGTTTATTTTAAAAGGAATCATGTTTTTATGTAAATATTTAAATTTGGGCGGTTTGTATTTTAACAACACAACTGCAACTGGACGCGTTTATTGCACCGCGCACCACCGTCGTCTGGATACGTTTGTTTACGTGCCTACATCGAGATTGCGGTGGTTCCCAATGCGTCGTGTCAACCTTGATTTTCGCAAAACTTTTAACATGTAAAGTTAATGGCCCTAGACCTGGTCTTTCTAAATAGGAAAATCATTCTAGACCTGATTTTTTTTGGGTTGGTTCTAACCTAAATTAATTATCGCCACACTAGCCAATCTTGGTGCTGTGGGTTTCACAGCCCTGGTATTGGCGAAAAAGTGACATCTGGTACACACACACTCAAATCCCAACGAAACGAGCTCGCTTTCGTATGCGTAAAATTTAACAAAAAATAATAGATTGTTTCATTTTTATTTTTTTCGTTACGCAGATTTTTTTTTACAACAATATGTAAATATTACCACGCCGGTGTTCTCTTTTATGTAACCCCCTCACGCCTTTTCCCTTCGTCACTCTAGTGTCCTTCTCGCTTCTTCACCCCATCGCGCCTCTTCCCCTCGCCAAAATCTAGTTTCTTTTCGGGTTCTTCACCACATCGCACCTCTTCCCCTCGCCAGCTCTAGGTGTCTTCTCGCTTCTTCACCCCATCGCGCCTCTTCCCTCGCCAAATCTAGTGTCTTCTCGCTTCTTCACGACATCGCGCCTCTTCCCCTCGCCCCAAATCTAGTGTCTTCTCGCTTCTTCACCAAAATCACGCCTCTTCCCCCCGCCAACCTAGTGTCCTTCTCGCTTCTTCACCACATCGCGCCTCTTCCCCTCGCCAACTCTAGTTTCTTCTCGCTTCTTCACCACATCACGCCTCTTCCCCTCGCCAACTCTAGTGTCTTCTCGCTTCTTCACCACATCACGCCTCTTCCCCTCGCCAACTCTAGTTTCTTCTCGCTTCTGAACACCACTCGCCTCTTCCAATTGCCCTGCACTCTTGCGACGTCTTTACGTCCGTGTTTTGTCTTCCAACCGCCCACTCTTTCATTCTCGTCCATTACATAGACCCTCCCCTTTCCGCCACTCACATAAACCCGTTCTGTCATCCTCTCATCTTTCTTCACGTTGCCTCTTGCACAGGTTCGTTTCTTTGACTATGCTTCGTTATTTCTTTTGGTACCTCCCGCGAGTAACTCTGCGTCCTTCCTGTCGAGGATTGTGCGTAGGTCCTCAACTTCATTCTTCCCTCTTATTGCCCTTGCTTGGGCAACCATCACTGTAAAGAATTAACACAAACAATTATTTATACCACTATCCATTGGTTCCGTAATGTTTTTGTTACACGCACCGCCTCGTTGGTCCGCTATTAAAAACACGCACGCAACTTACCCATGCATTCTCGTTTAAGACTCAGTATCCTAGCCGAGGTATTTCTTTTCTTCCTATCGTCGGTAAAGTAGATGGTCAAATCTTCCGACATGGGGGCGGGTTCTTATGAAGCCTCTAACAAAAGAGCAGGCGACCGAGCTACTTTGGAGACCGTCCGACCAAGACAATCTTAGAGATGAATGGAAAGTTGACAAAAGAAGCCCGAGTCGAGGAAAAGGGTCAGTTAGACCTGATCCTCTAGTCTTCGCCTGGCGAGGAGATTCATTCATCCATAAAATATTCAGTCATTAAAATTAATTTGACATATTTTACGGTATAACCATGAAATCGCGATATCACGAGTAGTTAATTGTTGGATTTGAATAGTGCAACTCCTGTAACCCCAAAAAGTGTTTTTAAATGTAATTTTTATGTGTATTTTTAACATAACTAGGTGTTGTTCGTTACATTTTCGTTAATTATGTAATTTCAGTATAATTTAGTAAGAACTAATTTAAATATGCCTAAGTATATCGATATCAATAAAACATGATTTTTATTGATAGGCCTATATATTATGGTGTTGAATTCCTACAGTAATAAATTAGATTGGAATCGTGTTATTATAGCTTGTATAAATTGTTTTTAGTGATTTTGATTCACCTATCACCTGATTAAAAATATACCAAACTTTTGTTTAAAAACATAATTTCGACTTATTAATTGTTCTACATTAAAAAAAGCTTGTCAAAATTTTGCTAGAAACGCTAAATATGGTATTATTTCCACTCATAGCTATAATAATTTTAATCATGGAAGCATGCGTTCGCAAACCCGTCTTCTATTGTTATAATGGGTCCGCGTGCGATGTTTGTCTGTCCAGTTTTGATTGCCTCCCACCAGTTATCATTTTAGAAACAAGAGTTGAACCTCCCGTTTGCGCTTGAGATAGGTTGGTGTCTAGCCTACAAAGCAAAGCGCATCAATGAACAGCCGTGTATCCAGTCAATTGGAATTAAATTATTCATACAGTTAATGTTGTCAGGTGATAATTATTTTACACCAGAAATTTCACTCATTGTTTATAACATAGTTGTCAACCAAACCAACAAGTTATGCATGTTACATAATTAGTATGTATTGTAGGCGGTACACACAGAAATAAATGCAGACAGTTGTTATTTTTGTCAATACTAAAAATTAATTGATAAACACCACATGTAAAATTTATCAATATCACGACCATTGGTGTTGGAGAATGTGGTATGTCCCAACATAAATCGTAGTAAATTAGTAGTAAATTCTTATAATAATTCTATAATTACAACACATTTCATCCAGTCAATCAAGCATTCAACCGGCCCAACTTTGCTTCAAATTCTTTAGTCGAAAACTTGAAATAAAGGTGGGAACCAAAATGTTTTCATCGAAACCCGAACAAAAGATCTATTGTCGTTCTACCCGTGAAAAAGGTATGATATTTTCCATGGCCATCTACAACGTTTTATATGCACTTTTATCTTATTCACATTTCACGTTCCTGGCTATTTTGATGCTAAATAATTGATTATGCAAATAGAGCGAGATTCTGCTTGGCTGAGAGCTGTTGTGAGCTGTGTGTTGTTTGAATTGTTTATTGCACCTACCACTTTTGAAAAACAACAATTCACATGCGTTTTGTTGAGTTTCTATAGGAATCCGATTCGCAGACCTTCCCAAAAATCACTCAAAGAAAAATAATTATAGAGATAAGTTATTACTTATTAACGTATTATAGCTACTCGTAAACACTTTTAACCTATGTACACATTTTGTACCATATATGACATAATATGTAGCATAGTACTTTAGATTAAAACAAATAACAATGCAAAATGGGTCTCGGTCTGAGTCCCATTTGATTTGAAAGGATCGACAATGCCCTACGAATATAATATAATATAATATCGTTCTCGAGTTGAACTGTACCTACACAAATTAAAAAAGTCCGCCCCAACCGGGAATCGAACCACGGATCTCCCACATTCCAGGTGGGACGTCTTAACCACTAAACCATCAGGACGGGTACATTTTAATCTCTGAATTGTAGTTTGCATTATACATCTGAATGGATGGAACAGTACTGCAACGAATATCTGCTGCCTTTGAACTGACCACCAAACATTAATTATAATGTCATTACCTTTACGCAGGTATGAGCGAGGGTTTATTTCTATATTTGGTTAGTCGGGAAACACAAAAACAATTACAACCACGGGAGTGTTTCCGATCAACCAAATCGAGAAATGTACCTACACAGTTTCTCGCTCCTGTCCTGGGTATGAGATGGCGAATCAGCGGCTACCATCTAACCAATGGGTGAGTGAGCTCTCTCGCAACCTGACAATTCATTGGTATGACCTTTGAGTATAGAACATACTCAATGATATGACGTTCTGACCACACCTCAAACAAAAGTGGAAATAAACCAAATATGAAGTACAGGTTGGATTTTATTTGAAAATTATACAAGACAAAACGTACGACGTAACGATTGCTTTCCCCCAACTTTTTTTATAACGTCTTTCCTATTCAGTTAAAAAATCGATTTACAAAGGAGGAAAACTAAATACGTAAATCTACTTACATCGATGCAGATACAGTAATGCACTAACAGATAAGTAAATATTTGGATTACTAATAGTAGGCCCTACAACAACAATGTATTAAACAATGATTTTGGTAACAAATTAAAAAAAAATATTAAATTCAATTAACTTTTGAACTAAATAAAAAAGGGTGGGAATGAAAAGAAAAAAGAAAGAAAAGAAAAAAAAAAAGAGAAAGAAAGAAAGAAAGAAAGAAAAAATTAACATAAAAAAGAAAAATGAAAAGAAACAACTGATTTATTAGACGATAATACAAAAGGGGCTGGAGCAGTGAAGATGTGCGGTTGCAGGTGGCCACTGGCCCGCCGAGTGCAAGCTTACTAACATAATAACCACGTTATCCGGTCGACTGCCCGGCGACCTGTTCACAGCGGTGCGCATGAGACATCTCAAAGTTGTAAAATTAGGGTTTCTGTTTCTGAGCGAGCAACACTCGTGTATCGGATTCCATTGAATATTGATTTCCACTTCGTCACTTACCAAAATCCATATATCCAAAAATACAGTATATAAAATACAGTATATACGGTAGGTGGGTCAGCGGTTACAATACGAGACTAATTCATCTGGTCACCGGTTCGATTCCGGCCACCGTCAAATCTGTCTGAGGTTTATTCTATTTTTTCCTAAGTCATAAAACGAATGGTGATATCGTATCATTCAGGCCACTACGATATGCTGTGACTGTGGTCATGTTGTATTTTATTCTATTGAGAATAACCATTTATTATTAACTATATCGAGATCGATTCGAGGGTGGCTTTTTTTAAACAAAGATTTGCATCTTTATTTTTTTCAGTACAAATATCTTGTAAAAAGGCTAACGTTAGTTTTAGCTCATGTGCTTTGTAATTCAATTAATATTTTTGTGATCTAATATTAGGCAGAGAAAATATTAATGCTATCTAATACAATTTTAATTATTTTTTACTGTCATACCTCATAAAATGAATGCTGGGATTGAGGTCACGTATGAGAGCGTCATCCATGTGTTCTTCCTTTCCCAACTCTCCGACCACAGCGCAGGCATGTGCGTTTTTATGATGGGAGAGTGGAGCATTGGCGAATTTGGGGTGGGGGGGTAAAAAACGGTTTTCATACTGACCACTATGAGGCTATTATAATGGTATATGACTATAAGAAAGAATGCAAAAATCTGATCTCGCTTGGACTCGAACCCATGGCTTCCCACTCTGACCACTGAGCTACAGACGGCAAATTAAAATCTGGTTTATTTGTTGTTTTAGGTGCATTGTTTAAACCATATTGTGAAGAGCTCAGTGGCCAGTGTCCGCCCGCAAGTGGGGGACCTGAGTTCGATTCCCAGCGGTGTCGATTTGACAATCCGTCTTATATACTGTAGTGACCTACTTTATCTACTATTGGACAACCTGACATTTGACTAATCTAGAAGGCTGTGACTTTCAACCATCGCCAGTTACCATGGAGATGGGATTGTTGATGGGAACAAATGAAGGGGTAATTTTCTTTACTGCTGGCTTGGGGACAGATGTGTTTTTTCTGTAGCTGTTCTAATGTGAAAGTCAATAAATGTTATTATTTAGCTTACTCGAATAATGTAATCATTATGACTTCCACAATGCCATAGACATTACACACCCTAAATTTATACGATCCCTTGAAATGAAATATAATGTTTTTTTAAATGTGTATAGGGTTTATATGGCTTAAATAAAGCTAGAGGAAAAGACAAAAAGTGTTACAATCAGCGCAACAAGATATTCCGTATTTGCCATTTTCATAATGAAGTTTGAAAAAAAGCTACAAAATTGCTGTTTCATCTACATGGTGGTTGTTTACTGAGGGAGAAATAATTACGGTCGACCCTTCCAGAGTCCCTTCCTTCGTGCGATTGAGAGAGAACATAACTGAGTGCAAGTAGTTGCTGCATTCCCGCTAGATAGAACCACTATCGACCGCAATATGCCCGTTACTCGATTATGCAACTGTTTATGTCGGCACAAATTGAAGCTTAGTAACAATCATCATTGTATAGTGAGTTCATTATAATAACAAAGCAGGCCGAAAACTAACCAAATGTATTTTTAAAAACGAAATCCGTTCATGCATTACCCCACAAGACGGCTTCAAAATGAGCAAATTATTTGAAATACAGTCATATTCACAAATTTATTCTAATTATTTGGAAAACAAAATGAAAAAAACAAACTGGTATTAGGCTGCATATAACATGCCTCTTCAAAAAGAATTTTGAATCGTGTTTCTATCTACTGTGGTGTTTGAGATATCTGTGCCGCCGATTAGCACTGCGTCGCGCGCTAAAAACGTCCTGGATACTGCCTCTTAAGTCCCCCTTTGCCTTTGGGTCGGCGTTTCCTTTTCCCTTTCTTGTTTGCATTGTTCTCTTGATATTCGTCCACAACTTTAAAACGATCTGCATGCCCCTCGAAATCAAACTCTTTCGATGCGTCTGGAAATTCGAAACAAGATACACACATTTTTATCACTCAACAAACAAATTGATTTTTTATTCTATAAAATTACAACGTTTACAATTTCTAAACAATTAAAAACTCTCGTCTACTTACCGGAGCGTCCTTCGACAGACATTTTCTGCGTTGTTCAATGTTTAAATCTCACAATTGCATGATATTCTCATGTCAAATTATCTTTTGTTTTTTCTCGTCATTGTCGCGTTACCAATTCAACAAAAGTTTTCTTTGGTCGGCCGTGTGTGACTGGCTGTGGATAAAACGTGCATTTCGGTGGCCGTGATTTCCAAACACCAACCTAATAAATTCGCATTTAGTCAATTTTTTAAATTTTAAAAACGCCTTCCCGGCACCTTCACTTAAATTGCACAATAAAAAAATAAAAATAAACACGCTATTCTTTAAATAAAATGTCAATATTTGTGCATGTAGTTTACTCGAGATTATGTATAGATATTTGATTGGGAAATAGCATTGGCCAACCGGGAAGTCGTATCGAAATGTTGTATACATTTTAAAATGTGTAATTTTTTTTAGAAATTAACATGCCATACAAATGGTAAAAAGTCTTTCCAGAGTGTCGGTAAACGGTCATAATTCACGTATGGATATTTGATTGGGAAATAGCATTGCCTTAACGACATGTGGTAAGGCCAGAGTCGATAAAGAAGTTTCCCCTTTGGGGAGGTCCCCTTACTCCCAAGTCAAAACGGAATCTAACGTCCTGCGCGCTGAGAGCGGCTCCAATGTGAAACTAATAAAAGCACTGCACGCTAAATACGGTCAGTAGATTATCGATGTGCAGTGACGCTGAAATCAACAAACAACAGACGAAACGTCAAACTTCAATTTTATTTCAATCATATTAGCCCTGGACCCTAGTCTTTTAAAACGATTTACTTTTGATTTATTATTGTACTATAAAGTGCTGCGCAGGCGTCAGTGACATTTTCGTGCGAAATAATTTGAGATATGCCTTGTTCAAGCCTAACGGACGTAAGTGTAGCCTAGGCCCAAGGCCACAATACAGTTTTCAGACGTAAGTACGCCCTAGGCACTCAAATCGAAATCTTGAACAATACATATTGTCGGCCTAGCTCCTAAGCTTAGGTCTACTCCATCAGAAATATCCTCATTAATAAAGAGAGTTTGCTTTATGCCAAAACATTCGCCAGCATTCGATGGTATTTAATATTTTGACGTTTCCGCCATTTGTCGTCATCGACTGTTAACTACTAGTAGAAAAGTGACGTACTTTTATTGAAGTAGTTCCATCAATCGTCACACAGAGTCGCGCGGAACGTTAGATTCCCAACGCCAAAAACCGACTTTTTATTTAACCCAGGGCGGTATAGGGAGTTGGAGGACCTCCCCAACGGGAAACTTCTTTATCGACTCTGGTAAGGCACCGTTTGTTCATACAACTAGCGCCATGAGTGGTCAAATCTGGCATTAATTGTGTGAAGATTTGACAATCACCCATCCTTTTCCATGTTATTTGTACATTGTTAAATTGCCGTTGTAAATCGTACTAGTTGCTATGGATGTTGGAAATCGTATATAAACATCAATTAATTCGTTTTGTATTGTCGGCTGTACTAATCTAGTAGCCAAAACAGGACATTACGTCACATTTTACACTTTTACTAGGCCCCGATTCTAAAACTTGAACCAGATTTGATTCGTACGTTTTAGTTGGTAATGGATCCAGTTGTGGAAGGTCAAGGTCTTAAGAAATGCGATTATTTTGTTTGATTAGGGAAAATGTCACAACATTGGCCCTAGCCTAGACGTAAACAAAACCAGATTATTAACTTTCTCAAATTAATAACAATAGAATGCTCAAGGAAAACCTACCTATTGTAAGAGCCTTTAATATCCCGTGCGTTTACTTTTTTCGTAACATTATACCATTTAAAATCCATTTCTTTCCGATTGAAAATATTACACATGTCTATTTGCATTCTGTCATTTCGTTGATGTGACATTCAACTGTTCACAATTTATAAGAACAAAGAACTTAAAAACTTTGCATTGCAAAGCGCTTCTGGAATTTATATTTCCGTTTCTGTATGATTCACATGGCCATGCAGTCGGCGAAATGTGAACAAATGAATCGCAGTCAAGTGTCCCTCTACGAAATGACAGAATGCAAATAGACGTGTGTAATATTTTCAATCGGGAAGAAATAGATTTTAAATGATATAATTTTACGAAAAACGTAAACGCACGGGATTCTTAGGGGTAGGCTCTTACTTTAGGTAGGTTTTCCTTGAGCATTCTATTGTTATTAATTTGAGAAAGTTATTAATCTGGTTGTGTTTACGTCTAGGCTAGGGCCAATGTTGTGGCATTTTCTCTAATTCAACAAAATATTCGCATTTCTTACGACCTTGACATTCCACAACTGGATCCATTACCAACCAAAACGTACGAATCAAATCTAGCTCAAGTTTTAGAATCGGGACCTAGTAAAAGTGTAAAATGTGACGTAATGTCCTGTTTTGGCTACTAGATTAGTACAGCCGACGATACAGAACGAAATTATTGATGTTTATACATGATTTTCAATATCCATAGCAACTAGTACGATTTACAACGGAAATTTAACAATGTACAAATAACATGGCAAAGGATGGGTGATTGTCAAATCTTCACACAATTAATGCCAAAAGGAGCCACCCAGAGATTTTCGTGTATTTTCAGTGGCGCGCTCAGTGGCTAATCTCGGTGCCTTTCTAGAAACTGTATCCATCGATCTCCAAGCCTGCCGGTAGAAAACAAAAGAACAAATAGAAGTTTTGCTAGTCTTGATAGAAAATTCATTCAGGCATATGATTCCAATAATAATGGCAAAACTGATGTAATTATTCCAAATAATCGGCAGTTATCTAAGTAACAATGATTTTTCCTATTTTTCTACTCATAAGATTGAAAATTGCACATAATCCGTCTTAATGGGCTTGAAATTATCCCTCTTAATCCCAATAACTGGTTTATATTTTTACTAGTGACGATCCGATTTGAAAGTTGGTCATATAATTAATTCCCTGGGATACATTTACATTTGATATCAGAATATTAATTAGGTAAATAAAATTAATTACATAAATTTGTATATGATAACATAAATATCGACGGTATCAATCAATCAATCAATATGAATAAAACAAAGCCTGTAAGGCTTAGATCCTTGGCATTCTCATTAAATAGTGACAAGTCTGCCTCTGTCAGTCTTACCTGTTCGTGGTCTCGTCTTCTGTGTCCACTGATCCTGACGTTTTCTGCCTGTCCTCGGCTCTGGGTCGTCGTCGAGGAACTTTCCCCTTCCCTATGAATGCCTCCCCGACGGCGAAGACAATGACAACACGGACGGATGATGACACAGACGGTGACGACCACGACGTGGGGGAACCCCTGCCCTACCCATATGCTTGTGGCTGGTTCTGACAAGCACAGGCCTGTCCACCCCTTGTCACCCCGCGTCATCCCTTACGTCCCTCCCTTCGTCTCGATTAGCCAAAGTGCATAAATATGAGACGTTATGCAATATCCAATCAAGTTGGATAAATATGAGACTTAAAGCAATATCCAATAATAAAAATCGGCTGTTGTGTTGATGTGGTCTGAAAGGAATAAAATCTTCGAAGTTGGATAAATTTCGCTTCATATTGGTGTTTTGTTTTAATCGGTGAAGTAGGTGCTGGTGATGATTCGGAGAACTTACTAGGCTCAATGATATCGGATTGCTGCATTCAATCTGGTCTCCACCTGTTGACAAGAGTTTGGTTTCACTTGCCAAGGAATTATTTATCGAATGATTTATACAGACCACGTGCAAAGGCGAATTCTGACCTGGTTCTGATGGGTTATAGTTTATTCTACCAACACAAGCACACGTTCTTGAAGCTCGTTGACGAGCTACGCTGATTTACACAGGGAAACTCTCTGTGAAGTCCAATTCTTTCAAATTGATATTCGAGTTTTCAGTCTCAATGACTGACATGGTGATGGTAGTAATTTGTGGTTGATTTGATACAAGAAATGGTTCAAGATTTGTCATGAGCAGTTCAGCAATATCATCTTTGCAGTTTGATCCCCTTGATGGTGTTGAAGATTGTTTACAATGGATGTGTTGAAGCTGGGAGTAACTGAGCGCAGGTGGGATTCACGTTGTCTCGACCATTTTGTCTAATTGTACAGAACAAGTTTTCAATTGGGTCTTGATTGAGAAGACGTGTATGAAGGTGCCTATGGAAGTTTTTTTGTTGAATTGTTTTATCAACTTTTTTACGCCGTGAATTGAGGTGAGCCAACAAGTTTGAAAAAGAGATTTAATTGTCTTTTTTGTACTGGTATTTACAAACTTTCACAGTTTAATCCTTTTAACAATGTGAGGCCTAAAAATCTTGTTAACCTAATTTATTTGGTTAAGGTAATGTTGCTCCAACGAGGGCACAATGTTTTGTCACGAAATTTTCCGGACGCTCTTAGAATATTTGCAACATTCCAATCTGAGCAATTAGGAGGGTTTTATGCGTATAACCTAGGACATAATATATTCCTATATCTAGATGATATTGCTGTGTTTATTTTCTGGCTGATGGTGTCGGGCTGTTTTAAATCTCATGTGCCGGATGCTCTTACGGTGAAATGTCAGTCAGAACGGTTATTAAGATTCCACAAACAGCATGTATGTTTTCCACATCAGCCAAATAAAAATCTGCTGCTAGACATTATCGCTCCGTCGACGTTGTGTCTAGTAATATTGACTGGAAATATTTTGTTTGTAACTTATTAACATTAAAATTTAAAAATATAAAAGCAAACATTGTAATGCTATTATTACTTTCATGATTTACTATTCAGCATCACGTAGATAATATAAACTAAGCAAGTTATGCCTGATTCCCTTCATTAACTTAATAAAATAATTTGGTAAAGGTTGGGGAAAAAATTGGTAAATGAATCAACAGTAATGTTAAAATAAAGTTTTTGACTTTGCGCGAAACACAAATATCGGTAAATCACGTAAACCATATAAAACAACGTTACGCACGAGACACAGTACAATCTTGCCGTACAGACGTCTTGAATGTGATGTTTTAAAAAAATGTATTTTTATTAATTTCTCAAAAGTAAACAATATTGTGGGCGTGTTATTATACTTTGTACAAGATGATGAATACACTCAAGTTTAATTTAGAACATGGAGTAGAATCAAATCTTGTACACACACAATATAGTGTGTGTGGAAAGTCTCTTGGATTTGAATACACTTTTGAGTAACCACAAGTTACAAATGCATATTTTTTGCTTTTGATGTTTTTTAAACGGTCTGTAGCGTACACGTGACGTCTTTCCAAGTCCCAGACAACAAAAAATCGGCGCGCGCATCGTGTGGCGACCCCACCTCCTCGCACCATAACCAATCCCGGCCATGCACGCAGACAGCAGCTGCCGCCTACGCCTCGTTCTCTTGCAGTCGGCCAGTTGTTCTTGTTTGAGGTGGACGTGTTTTGTCTCGGCTCTTCAGTCTGTTCTTGTTCTGCGTTTACAATAACAAGACTAGACTTCTCTTACTGTAGAATGTGCTGGCTTTGCTGTTGTGCCCTCGCAACGTTCTGTTCTGTGTTTGTTTCCTTCAGGAGGTTGTCTGATCTGTCCAGACTGAAAAGTTTTATTTGCTATGTTTTCTCTCTTGCTGCAGATAATCTTTTCTGTCAAGGTGCACTAAAATAACACTTAAAATAATCCTCTCTTTATCTTGTTTTTGCTATTATTCTCTTACAAACCAGGTGTTTGGCCATCAAATTCCAGCTCGCAATCTTCTCGTAATTTGGCCCACGATTAGGGAGTTTCACTCCCTGAAACTAATGGCGAGCTCTAGGTCGTCGTCGGGGAACCCCTTCCCTTTGACTACCTCCTGACGGCGATGACAATAACAACACGGACGGATAATGACACAGACGGAGACGACCACGACGTGGGGGAACCCCTGCCCTGCCCATACGCTTGTGGCTGGTGCTGACCAGCACAGGTCTGTCCACCCCTTGTCCCCCCGTGTCATCCCTTACGTCCCTCCTTTCGTTTTGATTAGCCATGTTGCATAAATATGAGACGTTTAGCAATATCCTATCAATCAATCTTTCTTATACACTTAAAAAATGTTAAAATTATCAAATTCCAGCTCGCAACCTTCTCCTGGCTTTGCCCGTGATAAGATGAGTTTTTCTCCTTGAAATTAATGGCGAGCTTCTGGGTCTTCGTCGGGGAACGTTCCCCTTCCCTTTGACCACCTCCCCGACGGCGACGACAATTGAAAACACGGACGGATGATGACACAGACGGAGACGACCACGACGTGGGGGAACCCGTGCCCTCCCCATATGCTTGTGGCTGGTTCTGACCAGAACAGGCCTGTCCACCCTTTGTCCCCCCGCGTCATCCCCTTGTCCCCTTGTCCCCGCGCGTCATCCCTTACGTCCCTCCCTTCGTCTCGATTAGCCTAGTTGCATAAATATGAGACTTAAAGCAATATCCAATCCTTACGTCCCTCCCTTTGTCTCAATTAGCCAAGTTGCATAAATATGAGACGTTAAGCAATGTCCAATCCAATTCAAACACACCATTTACTAATTTCATGAACTTTTAACATCACAGGCGGCGGAATGGAAATTTGATTCTCATCAAACAATTTTTTTAACTTTTCTATTGCTATTGCTTGCATAATTATGAGACGTTAAGCAATATCCAATCAAAATCAAATAAACGATAAACACATTTCATTAACTTACAATATCTATCACAGGTGGCATAAATCACCAAACGGTTTAAGCCACCAATTTTTCTCAAGTGTCTTATCTTCTGAGGGTTTGTTATTTAATGTTATTTAATCTTTAACAAGTTTTGTACTAATAAGTTTTGGTCATATTTTACTCATTTTGTACGTCTTCGAGGGTCTGTTTAATTTCCTCTTTGAAACAATTTACTCATTGCATAATTATGAGACGTAAAGCAATATCCAATCAAAATCAAATAAACGAGTAAACACATTTCATTAACTTACAATATCTATCACAGGTGGCATAAATCACCAAACCGGTTTAAGCCACCAATTTTCTCAAGTGTCTTATCTTCTTAGGGTTTGTTATTTAATGTTATTTAATCTTTAACAAGTTTTGTACTGATTGGTTTTGGTAATATTTTACTCATTTTGTACGTCTTCGAGGGTCTGTTTAATTTCCTCTTCAAGGGTCACAACACACGTAACAGTGTACTTGAGTGTGGTGTTGTCTATTCCGTAGATTTCATCTACATCTGTAGGCAACTTCACCCCTTCTTTAGATTTGGAGCTGAAAATATTCCGTACATAAAATCACTGTTGCATTTCCGTAATATTGGCGTGAGTTGTTAAGGAGGAACTTTTGCTATTCGCTAGCCCTGTCTTTCCCGCGTTATGTATTGTCTTAAAACATAGTCTCGCAAACAAAAGCTGATTGATAAACGATTGGAGATAGTGCGTCGACACCTTCTCGCGGTTTGGCCCGTGAAAAGGGGAGTTTAACTCCCTGAAACTAATGGCGAGCTCTGGGTCGTCGTCGGGGAACCCCTTCCCTTTGACTACCTCCCCGACGGCGACGACAAAGACAACACGGACGGATGATGACACAGACGGAGACGACCACGACGTGGAAGAACCCCTGCCCTCCCCTTATGCTTGTGGCTGGTTCTTACCAGCACAGGCCTGTCCACCCCTTGTCCCCCCGCGTCATCCCTTACGTCCTTCCCTTCGTCTCGATTAGCCAAGTTGCATAAATATGAGACATGAAGCAATATCCAAAAAAAAAGGAGGCTGACTTGGCAGCCAAGGCTGCAACGCAAAAAGCTTCTACTGATTTTGACCTCGTACCTGTTCCTGATGTCCACAGTGGTTTCAAGAACCATATGTTGAAATAAGGTCAGGATTGTTGGAATGCTTTGCAGAATAATAAACTGCGTCGTGTGATGTTAAGTAGTAAGCTATTGGCTGCATCAATCTCGCAGCTAGCCCTCGAACCATAAAGTCAAGTGCATGGTAAGCTACTACTCTTGTGGTACCTTGTCTCCCATAGTCTTCAAATCCTTAAGAGCAAAAACAGGTAAATTAGGACAAACCCTACACATGGTTTGCTACCTTTGGGATTTAGGCATTATATACATTTTTTCAATACTTTTGTACTGCCATATTACTTGTTTAGTAGTCTTAAATATAGACATGATTATCAATCTTGAAACAGGTCATCCCTGATTATGATTATGATTTGGTAATTTGGCATTTTATACATATGACAACTTAAGCATGTATACCTTTTCCCGATTTGGCTGTCTACAAATATATCGACCTTGGCAATTCTTTTCATGACAATGATTTGTAAAACACATTTAACCTTATTAACCGTTTTTTACGTTCATACATAGTCAACTAAATATCTTGGAGGCGCAAATAATCTTTGCCGTTGAAGCGCCCTAAAACTACTAATACTTATACTAATATATTGAAACAGGTCATGTTGAGTTGCGGTAGAATTACTTTTGGGGCTTACACAATGTATGCCCCCCATCACCTACTTGATCCAAGACATCTCTCCATACAATTTATTACATTCAGACTTATGTTTGCATTGTTACAGATTCAGTTTATACCATACATACCTATACTTGATCAATTGTTTCTCTGTAGTTTTAGGCTTGAACGAAGAGACATTTCATCAAACATAAGAGCACAGTTTTTGTCTTTATCGATCATCTTCTTCACCCAGTCGCTTAGACGTTGCAACATCTTTTTGTTGATTCCAGGCTTATGTATAACATGATGAGTAGGTTTCTTTGCGTCTTGGGACAAGGTAGAGTGACCAGTTTTCTGAGGTACGCATTACTGCGAGGACTCATTGAAACAGCAAAGATTTTTTCGTTTAAGCCGACGACGTTGCTGTCGGCCAAAACGGTTATCCTTACGTGGTTCCCATCGTTATGGAAGTTATACCGTGCGCCCCGATCGACAACAACGACGGCGGCGAAATCGAAAACCACCCCGGACAAGACAATGTAACCGACACTACCGATGACGACGACGACGACGACGACGACGACGACGTTCAAAGCAACAATGATGACGGCGTAGACACCGCACCCGACGACGACGACAACGAAGACGACGACATCAATGACGGCCACTCTAACAACGAAGCCGAAAACGACGATGCCGACGTCGACACCGACAACCACCCCGAACAAGAATTTGAAACCGACACAAACTCCGACGGCGACGGCCAAACCGACTATGATGGCGACATAGACACCGCATCCGACGACGACGACGACGACGATGACATCAATGATGGCCACCACGACAGCGACGCCGCAACCGACAGTGTCGACGACGAAGACACCGTCAACCATCCCGACCAAGCCGTCGCTACCGACGACAACAATGATGTCAATCAAGACGCCACCTCCAACAACGACAATGTTGACGTCATGGACCTAGATGACGATGCACTCGTCCATGACGACGTTGTAATCGCCCAAGTAGATCAATATGAACAAGCCAACGTAATCGACAACAATGTCGACTTGGTCGACGATGACATTGATGATGATGACGACGACGACGACGACGACATTGCTGGCCACGACGACCAAGACGACGGATTCGACAACTACGACGACGACGTTGACGACGACGACGACTACGAATTGGATCAAGACGATTTTTTCGATCAAGTCGAAGACGTAGACTATGAACTAGACGACGACATTGTTCTTGCCGACGAAATGGACCAAGACGACTTTTTCGACCAAGCCGACGACAACGACATTGACCTAGACGAGAATGACGACGAGGACGACGACGACAACCAAGTTGGTGTGCCTCTTGTAGTGGTTGTGGCTCAAGACGTACAAGCTCTACCACACAACAACGACAACAACAACGTCCCTTTACAGGAAGCAATAATTGAAATCGACAACATCGACGAGCTTCCCGTCGTGGCAAATGTCGTGGCGCCCGCACGTCGTGTTGTGCCTCGGTTGCGCAGACGCAACCGTCACAACATGATGGCCAGACGTATGCCCGACGCCGACTTGTTACCCTACAGCGTGGGCGCAATGGATCGTGTCTGTCGTCATTGCTCCGCACGACACTTTCTCGGCGAGTCGAACGCGCAAAGACAATATTTCGATTGTTGCATGAACGGTTCTGTTCGATTACCCGCACTGGGCGAGCCACACCCGACGATGCGCCGCCTGTGCGAGGAGCAGACCGAAGAGGCGATACACTTTCGTGCTCACTCTATAGCATACAATTCGGAAATGTCTTTTGCCTCGTTCCACTCGGCCCCCACTGGCTTCGCCGCCGTCGACAACGCACCTCGAGCCTACGCGGTCCACGGTCAGGTACATCATTCTGTGCCCGACATGGACCCGCAAAATGGCGACGGCGTGCGACGCTACTGTCAACTCTATCTTCTAGACTCTTCGGAGGCGACCACTGCGCTTCACTCGTCAAGACAACTTAAACGCTGTACTAGAGTGTCTGACGAAAGAGCGGGAACAACGGGATGGGGACGGCTCCCAAGTCAACGGAATCTAACGTCCCTGCGCGCTGAGAGCGGCTCCATGGGAAACTAATAAAGCACTGCACGCTAAATAACGGCAGTAGATTATCGATGTGCATGACGCCTGATCAACAAACAACAGACTAAACGTCAAACTGCAATTTTATTTCAATCTATTTTAGCCTTGGACCCTAGTCTATTTAAAACGTTACTTTTGATTTTTATTGTACTATTAAGTGCTGCGCAGGCGTCAGTGACTTTTTCGTGCCGAAAATAATTGAGATATGCCTTGTTTTCAAGCCTCACGGACGGTAAGTGTAGCCTAAGGCCCAAGGCCATACCAGTTTTTCAGACGGAGTAGCCCTAGCCACTCAAATCGAAATCTTTAACAGTCTATTTGTCGGCCTAGCTCAAGCTATAGGTCTACTCCATCGAAATATCCTCATTAAAAGAGAGTTTGCTTTATGCCAAAACATTCGCCAGCATCGATGGTATTTTAATATTTTGACGTTTCCGCCATTTGTCGTCATCACTGTTTAACTACTAGTAGAAAAAGTGACGTACTTTTGATTGAGTAGTTTCTCAAATCGTCAACAGAGTCGCGCGAACCGTTTGTTTTTTTGTTTTTTTTTTAAGATTCCCAACGCTAAAACCGACTTTTTATTTACCCAGGGCGGTATATGGAGTTTGAGGACCTTCCCCACCGGGGAAACTTCTTTAGTCGACTCTGGTAAGGCACCGTTTGTTCATATACAACTAGCGCATGATGGTTCAAATCCTGCATTAGTTGTGTGAAGATTTACCAATCACCCATCCTTTTTCCAATGTTTTTGTACATTGTTTACTTGCGTTGTAAATCTACTAGTTGCCTATGGATATGGTTAATCGAATATAAACATCATTATGCGTTCTGTAGCTCGGCTGGTACTAAATCCTAGTAGCCAAAAACAGGACATTCCTTCACATTTTCACTTTTTACTAGGCCCCGTTCCTAAAACTTTGGCTAGATTTTGATTCGATACGTTTTTCTGTTTGGTATGGAGCCATTGTGGAAGGTCAAGGTCTTAAATATGCGATTATTTTTGTTTGAAATTAGAGAAAATGTCCACAACATTGGCCCTAGCCTAACGTAAACAAACCAGATTATTAACTTTCTCAAATTATAACATAGAATGCTCAGAAACCTCCTATTGTAAGGAGCCTTTAATTCCCTTGCCACCGTTTACTTTTTTCGTAACATTATACCATTTAAAATTCCATTTCTTCCGATTGAAAATATTACACCATGTCATTTGCATTGTCCTTTCGTTTATGTGACATCACTGTTCACAAATTTATAAGGAAAAGAACTTAAAAACTTTTTGCATTGCAAAGCGCTTCTGGTTTATATTTTCCGGTTTCGTATGTTCACACGGCCCATGCAGTCGTCGAAATGTGAACAATTGATCGCAGTCAAGTGTCTCTACGAAATGAAAAGAATGCAAATAGACGTGTGTAAATATTTTCATCCCCGAAAGAATGATGTTTAAATGATATAATTTTTGACGAAAAACGTAAAACGTCACGGGATTTCTTAGGGGTAGGCCTCCTTAACTTTTAGGTAGGTTTTCCTTGAGCATAGTATTGTTATTATTTGAGAAAGTTATTATCTTGGTGTGTTTGCGTCTAGGCTGGGGCCAATGTGTGGCATTTTTCTCTAATTTTAACAATATTCGCGATGTCTTACGACGCTTGCCAGTTCCACACCTGGATCCATCAACAAAACGTAAGAATCAAATCTAGCTCAGTTTTAGAATCGGGAAGGTACCCTCTAAAAAGTGTAATGTGACCGTAATTGTCCTGTTTTTTGGCTACTAGATTATACATCCGACGATACAGAACGAAACTATTGATGTTTATACCATGATTTTCAATATCCATTAGCACCTAGTACGATTGGTACAACGCTCATTTAACAATGTTTCAAGTATACAGGTAAAGGATGGTGATTGTCAAATCTTCAACACATATGCCAAAAGGACCCCCGAGCTCTTCGTGTGTATTTTCAGTGGCGCGCTCAGTGCTAATCTCGGTGCTATACTTTTCTTAAACTGTATCCATCGATTCTCCAGCCTGCCGGTCGAAAACAAAAGAACAAATAGAATTTTGCTAGTCTTGACAGAAAAATTCATTCAGGCATATTTTCCAATAATAATGGCAAAACTGAGTAATTTTCCAATAATCGGGCTAGGTTATATCTAGTACAAGGATTTTTCCTATTTTTCTACTTATAAGATTGAAAATTGCACAACATCTGTCTTAATGGGCTTGATTATCCCTCTTAATCCAATAACTGTTTATATTTTTTACCTAGTGACGATCCATTTTGAAAGTTTTGGTCATTAATTAATTCCCGGGGATACATTTACATTTGATATCAGAATATTAATTAGGTAAATAAGATTATTACATAACTTTTGTATATAACATAAATCTTCGACGGTATCATCAATCAATCACTACGAATAAAACAACGCCTGTAAGGCTTAGATCCTTGGCATTCTCATTAAAAATAGTGACAAGTCTGCTCTGTCAGTCTTACCTGTTCGTGGGTCTCGTCTGCTGTTCCACGGAACCTGACGTTTTTCTGCCGTCCCTCGGCTCTGAGTCGTCGTCGAGGAAACTTTCCCTTCCCCTAGTGAATGCCTCCCCGACGGCCGAGACATGACAACACGGAGGATGATTACCAGACGGGTGACGACCACTACGTGGGGGAACCCCCTGCCCTACTCATTGCTTTGTTGGCTGGTTCTGACAAGCACAGGCCTGTCCACACCCTTGTCACCCCGCGTCATCCTTTACGTCCCTCATTCGTCTCGATTAGCCAACGTGCATAAATATAGAGACGTTTCTGCATATCCAATCAAGTTGATAAAATTGGACTTAGAGCAATGTCCAATAATAAAATCGCCTGTTTGTGTTTTGGATGTGGTCTGTTAGGATAAATCTTCGAAGTTGCCTAAATGTCCGCTTCATATTGGTGTTTTGTTTTTAATCGGGAGTAGGTGCTGGTGTTGATTCGGAAAACTACTAGGCTCAATGATTCGGATTGCTGATTCAATCTGGTCTCCACCTGTTTGACAAGAGTTTGTGGTTTTACTGCCAAAATATTTATCGCATGATTTATACAGACCACGTGCAAGGCGACTTTCGCCCCTTGTTCTGATGAGTTATAGTTTATTCTACCACACAATCCCCGTTTTTTCTTGAAGCTCGTTGACGACTACCTGTTACACATGGAAAACTCTCCTGTGAGTCCATTCTTTCAAATTATATTCTAGTTTTCAGTCTCATGACTGACAGGGTGATGTATGAAATTGTGGGTTGATTTGTACAAAATGTTCAGAGTTTGTCTGACAGTTCAGCCTATCACCATCTTTGCATTTTGATCCCCTTGATGGTGTTTGAGATTGTTTAACAATGGATGTGTTTAAGCTGGGACAAAAGCTGATCGCAGGGTGGGGATCCACGTTGTCCTCGACCATTTTGTCTAATTGTTACAGAACAAGTTTTTCATTAGTCTTGATTGAGAAGACCGAGTATGAAGGTGCCTATGGAATTTTTTTTGTTGAATTGTTTTATCAACTTTTTTACGCCCGTGAATTGAGGTGAGCCAACAGTTTTGAAAGGAGATTCAAATTGTCGTTGTGTTTGTACTGGAAATTTCAACTTTCCACAGGTTTATCCTTTTAACAATGTGAGGCCATAAATCTTGTAACCTAATTTTATTTGTTAAGGTAATGTTTGCTCCAACGAGGGCACAATGGTTTTGTCACGAATTTTCCGACGCTCCTTAGAATATTTTGCAACATTCCAATCTGAGCAATTAGGAGGGTTTTTATGCGTATACAAACCTAGAACATAATAGATTCCGATATCTAGATGATATTGCCTGTGTTTATTTTCTGCTTGATGGTGTTCGGGTGTTTTAAATCTATTGCCGGATGCTCTTACGGGTGAAATTGTCAGTCAGAACGGTTATAAGATTCCGCAAACGCATGTGTGTTTTCCACATCAGCCAATACAAATCGCTGCTAGAATTATCGCTCCGTCGGACGTGTGTCTAGCTAATAATGCCTGGAATTTTTGTTTGTAACTTATTAACCATTAAACGTAAAAATATCAAGCAACTTGTAAGATGCTATTTATTTTACCTTCATGATTTACTATTTCGCATCACGTAGATCATATAACTAAGCAGTTATGCCTGATTCCCCTTCATTTAAACTTAATAAAATAAGTTTGGTAAGAGGCTGGGGGAAAAAAATTTGGTAAATAATCAACAGAATGTTAAAATAAAGTTTTTGACTTTGGGCGCGAAACCAAATATCGTAAATCACTTAAAACCATTAGACAACAACAATTACGCCGAGACACGTACAATCTGCCGTACAGACCGTCTTATGTGTGTTTTAACAAAATGTATTTTTATTATTTTCAAAAGTAAACAATATTGTGGGCGTGTTATTATACTTTGTACAAGATGAAAGGATACATCAGTTGAATTTTTTGAACTGGAGTAGAATCAAATCTTGTACACACAAAATTGTGTGTTGTATAGTCCTCTTGATAAAATACGTTCTTTGAGTCAACACAAGTGTACAATGCATATTTTTTGCTTTTGATGTTTTTTAACGGTCTGTGCGTACACGTGATGTCTTTCAGTCCCAAGAACACAATAACAGTGCTCGCATCGTTTTGGGGGGGGTTTAAAGCGACCCCACCATCCTCGCACCATAACCAATCCCTCCTTGCACCAGACAGCAGGGTGCCGACCTACGCCTCGTTCTCTCGCGATCGGCACATTTGTTCTTTGATTGTGTGGACTGTTTTGTCTCGGCCTCTTTTCCTGTCCTTGTTCTGCATTCACATAACAAGAACTAAGACTTTCTCTAACTGGTAGATGTGCATGGCTGTGCTTTTTTGTGGTGCCCTCGCAACGTTCCTGTTCTGTGTTTGTTTCCTTCAGGAGGTTTGTCCCTGTTCTGTCCCCCGACTGAAAAGTTTTTATTTGCTATGTTTTCTCTCTTGCTGCAGAGAATCTTTGCTGTCAAGGTGCACTAAAATTACCACTTAAAATAATCCTCTCTTTATCTTGTTTTTGCTATTATCCTCTTACAAACCAGTGTTGGGCCATCAAATTCCAGCTCGAAATCTTCTCGTTGTTTGGTCGCCGCGATTAGGGAAGTTTTTCTCCCTGAAACTAATGGCGCGCTCTGGTCGTCGTCGGGAACTTTTCCCTTCCCTTTGACTACCTCCATGACGGGCCGACCGACAATAACAACACTGGAGCGGATAATGACACATACGAAGACGAACCACTACGCGGGTAAACCCCCTGCCCTGCCCTATGGGAAGGGGGACGGGACTTGTGGCTGGTTCTGACCATCACAAAAGAGCCTGTCCCCAGTTCCAGGAACCTGGCGTGATGGTAGAAAATCAAGAGGCCGGAATGTCCAAGGGACGGGGGGAGCGGCCTGTCCACCACCTTTGTCTCCCCACCCCCCCCGCCCCCACCCGCGTCCATCCCTTACGGCGGCCGCGGGGTCCCTCCCCCTCCCTCCTTTTCGTTTTTTTTCGTTTTCGTTCGTCTCTCGTTAGCAATGTTGCATAAATATGAGAACGTTTGGCAATATCCAATCAATCAATCTTTCTTATAACACTTAAAAAATGTTTACAAAATTATCAAAATTTCCACTATCCAACTTAAAATCAACTTCCAAACTCGCAAAAAAAACTAACCTTCCTCGTTCCCCCTCGTTATTTGTAACCCTTTCTCGTTGTCCTCTCGTTTTCGGGTCCTCGTTCTCGTTGGCTTTGCAGGCTTTGCCCGTGATAAGGGGGGAGTTTTTTTTTCTCGCCGACCTGAGACTGAAACTCAATAACTAATCGTGGCCGGAGCTCTAGGGAAGGTTCGTCCGGGTCGGGGGAAACGTGACAAGTATCCCCTTCGCTTTGAAGACTATACCTCCCGGTTCCCGGTTTTACTACCTCCCCCACGCGGCGACGACAATGACAACACGGAACGGATGATACACCTGAACGGGAAAGGAGACCAGACGTGGGACCCGTGCCCCTCCCCTAATGCTTGTGGGCGTTGTTCTGAACCGAGCACAGCCCTGGTCTTCCGGGGTACATCGAGCTGGGCCCCAACCCCCCTCCACCCCTTGTCCCCCGCGTCATCCCCTTGTCCCCTTGTCCCCCGCGCGTCATCCCTTACGTTCCCTCCCTTCGTCTCGATTAGCCTAGTTTTTGGCTAAATATGAAGACGTTTTAGCAATATCCAATCAAAACCTTTAACGTCCCCCTCCCTTTGTCCTCAATTAGCCAAGTTGCAATAAATATGATACGGGTTTAGCAATTGTCCAATCCATTCAACCCACCATGTACTACTTTCATGAACTTTTTAACATCACAGCGGCGGAATGGAAATTTGATTCTCATCAAACAATTTTTTTTTAACTTTTTTATTGCTTTGCTTCATAATTATGAGACGTTAAAAGGCAATTCCATCAAAAATCCAATAAACGATTTAACACTTTCATTAACTTACGAATATCTATCACAGTGGGCATAAATCCCAAACCGGTTTAAGCCAACCCATTTTCTCAAAGTGTCTTAGCTTCTGAGGGTTTTGTTTATTTAATGTTATTTTAATCTTAACAGTTTTGTACTAATAAAGTTTTTTTGGTCCCATTTTTACTCATTTTGTACGTTTCGAGGGTCTGTTAATTTCCTCTTTGAAACAATTTTACTCATTGCATAATTTATTGAAGACGTAAAGCCAATATCCCAATCAAAATCAAATAAACGAGTAACACATTTCATTAACTACAATAGCTATCACAGGTGGCATAAAATCACCAAACCGGTTTAAGCCACCAATTTTCTCAAGTGTCTAATCTTCTGAGGGGTTTGTTATTTAATGTTTATTTAATCTTTAACAATTTTTAACTAATAAGTTTTGTTATTTACTCCTTTTGTAATCTTCGAGGTCTGTTTTAATTCCTCTTCAAGGTCACAACACACGTCCCACAGTTACTTGAGTGGGTGTGTCTATTCTCGTAGTTTCATCTACTCCCTGTGGCAACTTGACCCCCTTTCTTTAAATTTGGAGCTGAAAATATTCGTACAAATAAACATGTTGCATTTCCGTAATATTGGCGTGAGTTGTTTAATGAGGAACTTTTGCTATTCGCTTGTCCTGTCTTTCTTTTCCCGCGTTTATGTGGTTTCTTTAAAACATATTCTCGCAATCAAAAGCTGATTGTAAAAAAGACGATTGGCGATAGTGCCGGTCGCAACTACCTTCCCCTTCGCGGTTTTTGCGCTACGGGTGGGATTTTTGGCCCGTGGAAGAATAGGGTGGAAGGGGATTTTTTTAAAACCCTCCCTGAAAACTTAATGGCGAGCTCTGGGTCGTCCGGTCTGGGGAAAAAAGACAAAACCCCCGCCTTCCCTTTGACTACTACCTCCCCGAAACGGGCGACGACAAAGACAACCCGGACGGATTATGACACAGAACGGAGACCGACCACGAACGTGTGGAAGAAACCCCGGCCCTCCCCCTAGCTTGTGGCGGTTCTTACCAGCACAGCCTGTCCGCACCCCGTTTGTCCCCCGCGTCCATCCCTTACGTCCTTCCCTTTCGTCTCGAGTAGCCAATTTGCATAAATATGAGACGTACAGTATTCCACAAAAAAAAAAAAAGGAGGTTGACTTGGCAGCCAAGGCTGTCAACCAAAAAGCTTCTACTGCTTTTGAACCTCGTACCTGTGTCCCTGAGGTCCACAGTGGTTTCAAGAACCATATGTTGAAATTAGGTCGAGGATTGTTGGAATGGCTTTGCAGAATAATAAACGGCGTCGTGTGAATGTTAAGTAGTAGCTTTTGGCTGCATCCATCTCGCAGCTAGCCCTCGCACCGTAAAGTCGAAGTGCATGGTAAGCTACTACTCTTGTGGTATCTTGTCCTCCATTCGTCCTTCAAATCTTTAAGAGCAAAAACAGGTAACTTAGACAAACCCTCCACATGGTTTGCTACTTTTTGGGAATTTAGGCATTATATACATTTTTTTATACTTTTGTACTGCCATAAGTTAACTTTGTTTAGTAATCTAAATATAGAATGATTAGCAATTCGTGAACAGGTCATCCCTGATTTGATTATGATTTTGGTAATTGGCATTTTTATACATATGAAACTTAAGCATGTATACCTTTTCCCGATTTGGCCTTGTCTCAAATTCGACCTGGCAAATTCTTTCATGACAATGATTTGTAAAACACATTTAACCTTATTACCCGTTTTTTTACGTTTCATACATAGCAACTAAATATCTTGGAGGCGCAATAATCTTTGGCGTTTAGCGCCCGCTAAAACTACTATACTTTATTACAATATATTGAAACATCATGTTGAGTTGCGTAGAATTAATTTTGAGCTTACAACAATTGTATGCCCCCTCATCACCTACTTGAGCCAAGACATCTCTTCATACAATTTTATTACATTCAGATTTTATGTTTTGCATTGTTACAGATTCATTTATACCATACATACCTAATAAACCTTGATCAATTGTTTCTTCTCTGTAGTTTTAGGCTTGAACGAAGAGCATTTCCATCAAACAAGAGCACAGTTTTTGTCTTTATCGATCATCTTCTTCACCAGTCGCTTAGACGTTTTGCACATCTTTTTTGTTGATCCGCACTTATGTATAACTTGATGAGTAGGTTCTTTGCGTCCTTGGGACAGGTAGAGGTGACCAGTTTTCTGAGGTACGCATACTGCGAGGACTCATTGAAACAGCAAAGATTTTTTTTCGTTTAAGCCGACGGACGTTGACGTCGGCCAAAACGGTTATCCTTACTGGTTCCCATCGTTATGGAAGTTAATACGTCGCCCCGAATCGACAACAACGACGGAGCCGGCGATCGAAAACCCCCCCGGCCAAGACCATGTACAACGACACTACGATGACGACGCGCGACGACGACGACGACCGACGGTTCAAAGCAACATGATGACTGCTTAAGACCACCGCCACCCACGACGACCGAGACAACGAAGACGACGAACATTAATGACGGCCACTCTAGCAACGAAGCCCGAAAACGAAGTTGCCCGACATCGACACTCCACCACCCCGAACAAGAATTTTGAACGACACAACTCCAACGGCGACGGCCAACCGACTATGATGGCGACATAGACACCGCATCCGACACGACGACGACGACGAATGAAAAGAAATCAATGGTGGCCAACACGACAGCGACGCCGCAACCGACAGTGTCGACCGACGAAGACACCGGCCAACCATCCCGACCAAGCCGTCGCTACCGACGACAACAATGTGTCAATCAGACGCCACCTTCCAACACGACAATGTTGACGTCAATGACCTAGATGACGCTTGTACTCGTCCATGAAGACGTTTGTAACCGCCCAAGTAGGATCAATTATGAGCAAGCCAACGTTATCGACAACAATGTCACTTGGTCGCGATGACATTGATGATTGATGACGACGACGACGACGACGACATTGCTGCAACGACCGACCAAGACGACGGATTCGACAACTCTGACGACGACGTTGACGACGACGACGACTACGAATTGGTCAAGACGAATTTTTTCGATCAAGTCGAAGACGTAGCTTGACCTAGACGACGACTTTTTTTCTTGCCGACGAAATGGACCAAGTCGACCTTTTTCGACAAGCCGACGAAACGACAATTCACCTAGACGAGGACGACGACGAGACGACGACGACAACATTTTGGTGTGCCTCTTTAGTGGGTTTGTGGCCTCAGAATACAAGCTCTTTACCACACAACAACGACAACAACAACGGCCCTTTACGAGAAGCAATAATTGAAATCGACAACATCGACGAGCTTCCAGTCGTGGCCAATGTCGTGCCCCGCACGTCGTGTTGTGCCTCGTTTGCGCAGACTGCACCCGTCACAACATGATGGCCCACGTATGCCCGAACGCCCCAACCCCCAAAGACTTGTTTACCCTAAGCGTGGGCGCATGGATCGTGTCCTGTCGTCATTTGCTCCGCACGACACTTCTCGGCGAGTCGACGCGCAAAGACAATATTTCGATTGTTGCATGAACGGTTCCTGTTTCGATTACCCGCACTGGGCGACCACACCCGACCGATTCGCCGCCCTGTCGAGGAGCAGACCGAAGGAGGCGATAACCTTTCGTGCTCACTCTTATAGCAATACAATTCGAAATGTCTTTTTGCCTCGTTCCACTCGGCCCCCCGTGGCTTCGCCGCCCGTCGACAACGCACCTCGAGCCTACGCGTTCCACGTCAGGCGTACATCATTCTGTGCCCGACCTGGACCCGCAAATGGCGACGGCTGCGACCGACTACTGTCACTCTATCTCTAACTCTTAAGAGTCGACCCACTGCGCGCGTCACTCGTCAAGACAACTAGCAAACGGTCGTGTACTAGAGTGTCTGGAACGAAATGATTCGTACGGTTAAAACCCTTACTTTTGTCGACCACGTGCTTAACGACGAAGCGGTTGCTCATTCCACACAACAACAACGACCAACACGGCGTACGTCGTCCTTGGCATTCGGACGAATACCGATCGCCACGACGCTACAACGCCGAGGAGGTCCCGCCGCAAACGCGATACCGGAAACGGCAACCGCAGTGTCTTGTCTCGTCGCCGGAGACTCTAATCCCTTTGGCTTTGACGTGCGAGTGCAATGGCGCGGCCAACTATTACACCGCCACCAACGTTTGTCCGCAACTCGAATGCGTTGGTGGTTATCCCGTTGCACGCCAACGCGGCGAGGATGGTTGGCATCCGTACATTGCGCGGTAACCGACGCTCAAGGCAATGTTTCAACCTGTGCGTTTTAAAAAAAATGCGTAATAGATGGCAGTTGAGGCGACTCGACTATTTTCTCTCCTCGCCCATCGTTTGCGGCGCGCTGTTTTCCAACGTACGTTGTGCCGGCTTTTTCTTCGCGCCGAGGGCCGTTGTTGGCTCGTCCTGTTGTACATACGAAACAACCAGACGCTACTGCGCGCCACCGAGTACGCGTCGCTGCCCCGGCCCAAGTCACGAAACTTTGCCACCGGGCCGGCGTTTGGTTTTGGCACCTGTTCGTGTTGCCGGCCACCTTTTACGCGGCGCCCCGCGCCCATGCGAACGAGACGCCCACCTCGCACTCTGGACATCCTGCGATCTCGTGGCAAACCCAGCAGTTTGTCCACCTTCACGTGCAACCTCAGTGGGCCCGAGATTCCGAGTCCAACCTTCCTCTAGGCACGGATCCCCTCGACGCACCCGACATTGTTGTGCGCAGTGGGTTTTTTCACCTCAAACTACTCGAGTTTGGTGGCACGAGAATTTCGTGAATCAGGTGTTGGGTCTGTCGACGGCGCAAAAAAACAGTCTCTCTACCCTTCTACACGTCGAGTTTAGAGTCGTCGGGGCGGTACCCGCAACGGCCCCACTTTTAATCATCGTGCTGCCGACCGCGATGAATACGCGACGCGGCCCCGTGGACGGGTGCGTGCGCCGATCTACCTAATCGCGACTCGCAACACACCGGGGTCCAAAAGAGGAGACTCCGACCTCTACGAGCTCGTCACGCGACCATGTTGCCAAGCCGTGCGAAGGGCCGACTTCGACATAGTCACCCGTTTTATTTGGTCGCGCTAACGGTAACGGCAACTGTAACAGGGGACTAAGTATCCGAAAAAAGATTTTTTTCGTCAACACCCCGCGATGGGCACGGCGGTGGTCCCCCATGAGACGGGCGGCAAGGACGGCGCCTCACATCGTCCTTGGCCGGGGCACAATTATGCCGACACAGGCACGTCATAACCTACAATGCGTACCTGTTGACTCGTTCTGTCGAGGCTCACCGTCAACGTGCCTTGGCACCTCGTTTGCCCTCTCGACCCCCCTACTTAACATGTTTCAAGTTGGACGGCGGCGCGCGACACGAGTTTCGCCACTGTCGAGGTGCCAACGAGCACTGGCGACGTGGTGGTGCAACCACGACGAGATTATCGCGATTCATCGAAGGTCGCACAGTGTGCTCTAAAAAAACAGAGGGCCCGGGCCTTGGTGGCGCATCCCTCAAGTACCGCATCCACGACAGCAACATTAAGGCGTCCACCCGATTATACCTCACAATCTCGGTCGCCCACGATTGTAACACTAGGCCGCCGCGAGTGCGCGCACCGAGGCCGCACGCGGACCAACACGCACCTCACGCGTGGATGGGCGCTCAACGCCGCTCGACCCTCGCTCCTCGCACAGTCTCTACACTCCGTGGTGAAACCCACACGTGGGATAGGGCCGGCCAGCCGAAGGTGGCGTCCAACGCGCCAAGGGAGGCGACAACAACGGCGATCGCGCGGGATGCATTCGTGATGCGCTCCAACTGAAAACCCTCTATCACCTGCGTGTGTTGTTGACGCACGTCGTGGGCCGCCACCTCCTTTGTGCCGACCTCAAGACTTGTCGACTGCCTTGTCACACGCGACGTTTTGCCCGTTCCTTTTTTCCTTTGCCCCCGCACCTCTTGCCACACCAGGAAGAATACTGTCGGCGACCGCCCAGGCCGTCGGGGTGGCCGACGCCCTGCAAACTTTCGACCGCCTGGTTTGGGGGGGGGGGGGGGGGGGGGCGACCATAGTGTCCCGGTTCACTCCCCCGATCCTACCGCTTGTGGACTCTGTGGCCGCGACCTGCCGCCGCCCGACTTGGGCGGCTAACGTCGACGTCGCACTCGACACGGTCCGCCGCCTCCTCGAAACAGACCAACGTTTGCCTCGTACGGACTGCCCGGGGGGGGGGACCTCTTCAGATTTCCTCCACCTCTTGTGCCCGGCCGTGCGCGAACTTGCTCGCCGAACGACGGGCCCGGCAAAAGTAACGCCACTACCTAAACGCAACGCCAGCCCCGAGGGACGCCTCTCGTCGACGCCGTCCTCGTGCCCTCGACGACCGACGCGACTTCGACCCAGTGTTTCTAAAACCTGGACGGCGCTGGTGAGCACGGGCAAGACGTACGTGCACGCGACTCTGATGCCGCGGCCGATGGCACGCGACCCTCGAGCGTGGCTTGCGCTGTCTGGTATCGCCTCTCAACTGTTTGCCCCGACGGTGGTGACTTGTCCACGTCGCGTTTTGTCTAAATGCGAGTCAGCGAGTCCAACAGCGCCTGCCCGTGTACCTGCACAGTCTAGAGAAGACCGCCGCGCGCATCGCTTCCGTCTCGCCTACATCATCGACGAGATATCAATGATGCCCGGCACGCCGCACTTGGACCCGTACAACACATGTTGTGCGACGTGACGCGCACCGTACCGCGTTTGGCGCGAAGGTCATCGTGTTGGAGCGGCTAACCTGCGACAATTTGCTGCCCGTGGTGGCGCAGTCGTCGCGCGGCACAGCTACGCACACTGCCGTCTGTCGTCCCACAGTCCCCTCAACTGGCGTTTTTTGGGTTTTTAGCGTGTCATGTCTGGTCGACAATAGTGCGCGCCGCCAAGACGACGCCAATTCTGCCGATGGTGCTCCGCGTGGGTGACGGGCCTAGACGGCGAGTTTATGTCGCCGTGCCGCAAGCATGCCGCCCTGGCGCCGACGCACCTCTCGTCGACAACGTCTACGGCCCGGACGGGCCCTACAACGTTCTGGATCGTGTCATTTTGTCTCCGCGAGTCTACGACTGCGACGACATCAACGCCAGAGTGCTGCAACTCTACGACGCAGACGGACCCGACGAGCGCGTCTACTCTAGCGAGGACGGCGCCGACGACGGCGACGACTACGACGGTATAGTCGATGTCGACTACCTCGACGGCGACGACTACGACGGTATAGTCGACTACCTCAACGCCCATGTCTCCCAACGGCCTACCTCCGCACCGACTAGCTCTCAAGGTCGGCGCCACCGTCATGGGGTTGCGCAATCCCTCTCGCCCCCTCTCTGCGCAACGCGCACTCGTCTGCAACGTGCACTCGTGCACGACCCAACTTTCTCTGTCCTAGGGTTGGGTCTGACGGAAGCGGTCCGAGTACGTGCCCCGCATGAGGGCGTTTTTTACCGACGACCCACCAGGGCCTGTCCGTTACCTTTAGGCGGCTCCAGTTTTCCCTTGCGACTCGCCTTCCGCAAGGGACGAACACAAGGCCAGTACAACGTTTGTCGCGTCGGTCTGTTCCTGCCGGCCCGACGGTGTTTTGACCACGCCAACTGTACGTGGCAGTCAGCTCGGGTGCGGACGAGCGCGCGACCTCGTCAATAGAGGGGGTAAAAGGCTCCGATACTTATCCCGGACGCAAACCCCGCTACTCCGGGCTACTGTACACTAGCAACATTGGCTACAAGCCTCTTCTGCCGCCCGGATAGACGCCCCCGAACGCGGCGACGGGTCGAGCGACAGTCTGGTCGCGTCGCCCGGCCCGACGTGACATTCCTACATGTATGTAGGCGATCAGAGCCGGACAATAAACTATATATTCCAATGTGAAAACATTTTCACATTAGGCTATAAAGTTTTACGTCTGGTTGAGATTCAAAGTGTGCTTAACTTTCACGTAGTGTTTCTCGAACAAAATTTTCGTCCAGTGTGGGTGTCTTTTTCAAGACGTTTCTTACTCGATTTAAATTTTGACTAAAATGTACACGCAATAACTTATAGTAAATTTAAAAAAAAAAAAAAAAATTACCAGTCTACCCGCTCGTTTACCATATGAAACTGCGCGACTGTGAACCGACTAGACCGAACCCACCCTGCAGTTCCAGACGCAATCGCCGAGTTTGTGTCAACCAAAGATTTTTAAATTTTTCATCATGTAAACCAAATCGTCGCCAGCATCTACATAAAGTTTACTCAACAATCGCGTGCAAATCTTATTTAATCATGTGCTTTGTTGTTGCGACTGCTCAACAGTCATCGATTATCCACCTTCCCAAGAAAACAACTGCTAGACACTAGTCCAAATAAAAACCAATCGAGAATCGAACCCTCGACCTTTCGCATTGAAAGCACGTACGTTGATTTGCCGACGAGCCTCTCTATAGACGATTATTGTGGTGTTGCCATGACTTGACCCCCATCCTTTCTTTTCATTTCCAAATTATAAAAAAAAAAAATTAAAATTAAACTCGTTACTATATACATTTCCAAATAGAAAAAAAAGTAAGAATCGAACCCTGATAATATTTCACATTGAAAACGAGCACGTTGATTTCGTGCTCAAAAACTATTTTTAGAGTACATTGATGTTTTGATCTTGTTCGACTTTTCCTATCCTACATTTCCATTTTCAAAAGAAAAAAATTATAGAATCAAACCCTGGACCTTTTGCATTTGAAGCGGGTACGTTGATTGCGTGCGCAAGACAAACTACAATATATACAACAATATACAATTTTAAACTGGAAATAAGTAACAAAAGTTTACAACAAAATTAAATTTTAAAAAACGTTTACCATCGCGTGGTACTAGATTGCTTTGATCCTCTTGCCACTTTTCACCTTCAAGGTCATTTCGAATAAAATCCGAGCATAACATCCATGTACAAACATGTCGTCGAAAAGAAACCAAATGAAAGTTGGGGGGGGTTCTCAACCCCCTATCCCTTTGTAAAAGTCATTGTCGTGCACAAAAACAATCCACATTACGAGATCTTTTTTATTTTTTAAATAAAAATCATCTATTAAAAATTGACTATAAATATTTAAAATACAAACATGTTTTGTCATGTTTGCAATTGCATTGGGTTTATAAAAACTATTCCGTACAACAATGAATCGACTTTAGTAAACACCAAATTGATATTTTTCTAATCAAAAGTTGTGGTGCATGTCACATTCGTTGAGACAACAATGATTTGGATACATTAGACAATCTTTAGTAAAAATTTATTACCGACATCTACATGTTAAAAAAAAAAAAAAAAAAAAAAAAAAAAATGTATAAATATTTTTAGTACGAAAACAAGTTCAACACGTCATGATTTCGACAAGAAACATCTTGATTTATTAAAATCGTCATTTTTTGTCTAAATCAAATACAGTATAGAATTTACATATTTCCACCAGTGTTTTTATTCAAGACGTATGAAAATGTTTCGCGTCTGTAAACGTAAATTTTTTAGAGAGGAAAATTTATGAAAATTTACAACACAGTCAATTTCGTTTGGTCCGCTTCCTCCAAGTGTTGGCCAATGTAAATATGTATAAATGTGTTGTACGTACCCGTATTTGTAGATTGCTCGTCCATTTTCGTGTTTCGACGTCCCGGGATAACGTTTCTCTCGGCAACTTCTAGATAGAGTATGGAAAGACAAACAATTTTCTTGTAAAATTAAAATTTTACTTTTACAATTTTAACTTGATTTCGTATATTCTTCACACATTCACGGTGGTGTAATTGTCGGCCTTGGACCTCGTGCCGTGTATGCGCCGGAATCGAAATCAAAAGTGTTGGTTTGTCGGAATTATTTAAACTATTTTCTTCGTACCATATTCTGCTTGTTGGAAGCTAGACATTCAGGCCGACTTGTTTTTTCCATTCTTCACACTATTACACTAGTGTGGTTTAAACAAAAAGTCAAGAGCTCTAGCCCAGAGACTACATTAGATGGTTTTGTTGTTCATTGAATTCGAATACAAGTAGATGCTCTGGAGACATTGTTGTTTTTAAAAACACAATTTCACATTTTGATTGTGATTTTGATTCAACGGGCCTTGGACAAAAGATTACAACGTCTGGTACGGCCACATGGACTAAAAACCACCATTCTCACACGGGCGGCAATTTTCAAAAAATACTCTTTTGTTTCACTACAAGCAACGAAAATTAATAAAAAATGGACAAAATTCGTCAACATGGTGTAGATTGCGCACTCAACTTGACCAAATGACCGCCTATTTAGGCACGTAGAAAACAATTGTTGAAAATTTTATAAACTCTTGTTGGGTTAGGTTTTCGCATTCTCGCCGTAAACATACACAGTGCTTTTTCGACAAGCCCCGAGTCACCTTGGCCAAAATAAAATTGTTACATTCTTTGAATGGATTGGGACCTCTTGAATCGGCACACGTTGACCTCTACACTGCCCAACTAATGAAAAAGGTCCCAACTTCACCTTTGTCTATTTTGAGTTGGACATACCTTTAGATGTGGAACAACAATCTCAATCCAATGTGCTAAACTAGAAAGTCGTGCATATGTGTACTTTGTTCCAACTAAAACATTTACAAACAAAGAAGGTCCCATGTTCACTTTTGCCACATTGTTGGGGCTTTTTAACCTAGTATTTTAACGGGAAAAAACAGGTGGTGCAATTAAATTGTTTTCAGATACAGTGTACAAAAAGCTCCAACTTTTGTAAGTAATTGAATATCAATCTGATCATAATTATTATGATCCTTGTAAATAAATTTCATTTAATTTTAAAAACTTTATTATTGTAATTTTTTCAATTTATAACTAGGAAAAAACACCAATTCGTTGTTAAACTAGTGAGTGAGTCATGTGTTTGGTACCCTGTTACATTACTTTTCTTCCCCCTACCTAGCCTATCATGGGCTAGAGTTGTGCATTATGGCCTTACAGTTGACGCGCCCTAATACCAACTAACCTTAAAAAAATTATTATTTATACGAATATATTTACCAAACTTGAATGCAAATTTCCCCGGGTGCATGACTCGCTCACTCGTCCAGCCAATACTTTGGCATTTTCCTAGTCTAGTTGGCTAAGGCGCCCTTGTAGCCGAAATGTGTAACAAGTGAGTTCAATCCCGTGGCCGGAACAGATTTTACAATTTCCATAATTGTATTTCAACAGTAATTAAACATGTTTTTAAATAGTATAGTCCATCATCTATGCCAATATTATGGTAAACATAGCCAGTACGTGAAAATATTACAAGGTTTACTCAATCTACAAGCGGAATTCATGGGGTACCTTGACTTGCAACATTCGACAGACCTTGCATGGCTACGGCATTTCAAGGCCATGCGAAAAACAAACAAGATACATCTTATTGTTGAAATAACTTCTAAACACTACAAGTCTATTTTTCACTTCATCACATCTTGTATATTTAAATCGCAATGGATCTTGCTGATTTTGTTACCGGTTCTCGATAAACTCGTACCGTGCGTCTATTTAAAATTTCAACGCAATCTGTTTGACGATTCGGTTGATTTTCAACGTACACACACGCACGCAGAAAAACAATAAGGGCCGTTTTGGTCGAATGTTAATCACTCCGATCGCTACGCTCGCTCGTTTAATAAAAACCCTATGCAGCGCAATTCATTTCACTAATTTCCATTTTACTCAAAACTATGGTTTTGAAGGTATTACCTTCTTGCCTAGTATGACTGAATGCTATTGGAATGTTTTCTTATAATGTAAATCTGTAATCGCACAAACTTTAATAATAGGTTATGTTGATAGAAGTATGCCAATCGGCTTCCATCACACTTCAAAGGTAAGCTGTTGGATCCTATCCTAATATAAACTTTAATAATATGTTAACTTTGCTTGCCCACTTACTAATTGGATAGCTCTATTTATTTTAAACATGTACCCGGTAGGAATTTACCAGATATTGCCAACAAAGTCGACTGGATCCATTGCGACAGACAGACTCTCACATTTAGTTAATGGTGGGCGCTTTAGTCAACTAGTCTAAGAAAACGCAAAGTTTTTGTTTTACGAGTGAGCGTGTCGAGTACCCGGAAACATTTAAATGTAAGTTTTATAATTATATTGATGGAAATAATGTTTGAAAAAAAAAAAAATCCTAGGCACATCAACTGTTGTCTCGAAATGCGCCGCTCTAGCATAAAATAGGTTATGCGGGTCCAACCAAGGTGGGATGAAGAAAATGTACTCGACACATGGCACCTCATCGTCCAAATCCAAACGTTATGCTTGTTTTGTTGTTGCCTCACGCGCGCCACTGAAATCACATACTTAGCATTGTTTTTCTTGTT